>OV651817.1:38145607-38161280 GCA_927349885.1 Psylliodes chrysocephalus
ATCAAGAGATTAAAAAAAGTTTAATCCCATTGACAACATATTATAATCCTCCTTGTTATTTGTTGGTTAAATTTAATACGTTCAAAGATAAGGCGCAACAATTTTGTCAGAAGCTTAGGGTTTATTTTTAATTTTTGTAATTAATGTAACTTTTTTCATTCAAAATTTAATCTACGAAGTGCGTATATACTATTTTATATGCTGTGAGCTTATTTGTATTATAGAAACTTATTTTGCAAATAGCGTCAATGGAAAGTAACATTATGTCCCCACTTTTACTGCACTCCTCTTTTATTCATACTATAGATTACAAAAATGAAAAATATATAAGCCAAGAGTGACTATAAATACTAAAATACATATAACCAAATCAATATAAATGTATGCAAATTACATAAAGCTGATAACTAAAGTTCAACTTGCATAATTCCAATGATGAAAGTTCTCTACCTAGTAACGTGTTGCACTCAGCTATTTGTTGCTCCAAATTAACCTTCATAAAGAAAGAAATCTTTTAAAGTAAGTTTCTTGTGGACCCAAAAAAAGGGAATAATACAAATGAAAAAGAAAGTAAGATAATATCAAACTAAACGGAAAAAGATATAATAAATGGGGTTTTGTCTTTGAAATAAGTTGTTCTATCTGTTATAGTACAAAAGTAAATACTAAATATCTGAAATATTACTCAGATAAAAACACTAAATTCGTCTCATGAAAAATCCCCCAAAGGTTAAACATAATTTTTCACAAATTTCAATTGACTAGTAATACACGTATGTTATTAATATGGTTGGTCTATTCCATGTTAATCACTGTCTTAAATTAGACTATGGTACCAATTCCAAAAATAGAAAGATATATTTACAACCTAAATGTTTATTATTTATTTTAAATGTATCATAATATAAGATAAATATTTTTATTAATTTATTTATTAATAAATAATGTTTAATTTTAAATATTGCTCACAAGTTAACTTAATTAAATTTAGCAACATCGTACAAAACCCTGTCTACGAACAGTCGAAAAAACTTATAATAGAGAAAACAAAATAAAATTTTAACTATTAAATGGTTTCGCCCTGTATATAAACGAAATCTACTCTGCTACAACAATCAACCATTCAAATTCGAAAAGTTCCATCTTGCAGAAATCTCCGAGTAAAAACTCGTCTTATAATTGGCTCTCGATTGAAGCGGAAAATAAATTGAGTGATAAGCTAGTTTATCGATAATTGCATTTTAAACCTAAGTCGGTGGCGTTGTAAAGGTGGAGTTTTAAAGTAGAAGAGTAAGTAAAGCTACAAATATAATTTCGCAGCGCCCGAAAGCATCATCCCCTATGAAATTACCTGATTAAATTTTCATATTCAATCTTGAGTTGTACGCCCGAGGGAGAACGCTAGACTCGCTTCAACTTGCGCGCTTCTCCGCCGTACAAGTCCGCCCGGTAATAATGAAAGTTACATTTCTTTTGAATTTTTCTCTTTTCGATTCTGAATTTTTACTTTCGCTTTGCTCTTGCCCTAAGTATTGCATGTACCGTATTTGTATAACGATATGAGACAGGGCAACTTTTGTCGAGGCAAAAGCAGACGAAAAATATAATAGTATTGCAATTAATTATTTAAATCCTAACAAAAACCACTAAAAACAATATTTCTAAACATTATATATATATAATGAACTTGAGTATTTACGTTTACAGCAAAACGATATGTGTACTCTTATAAGTTTATTCCAAGCTTTCGAATATAATAATAATAATAATAATAATAATAATAATAATAATAATAATAATAATAATAATTTATTATTTACCATATAAAACAAAGATATACAAAGTAGTAACTCTAAAAATATTGCCTAGAGAGATAAAAACGTATGGTAAATAAAAGGTTAAAGTAAGGTCATGGACCGATTCTGCCACAATAACCTTAAAAAAAAGGAAAAAGATATTTAAGTTTTACCACCCTTATAACAAATACGTAAATAACAAAAAAAAATATATATATATTCTAATTGTTTTAAAAAGTACTAAATGAAGAAATCACAGATTCAGAGTTCAAAATTGTAAAATTCACAATTCACAATTGTAGGTTCTATTACATCATTAATTATCATTTAACTTAATATGGTACA
Source organism: Psylliodes chrysocephalus (assembly GCA_927349885.1). NCBI lineage: Eukaryota > Metazoa > Arthropoda > Insecta > Coleoptera > Chrysomelidae > Psylliodes > Psylliodes chrysocephalus. The sequence continues at coordinate 38,147,749 of OV651817.1, forward strand.
TTTGAATGTTTAGTATTTTAGTTAATGCTGTTTAGCGAACAGACGTTTTTTATGTTTTTTTCTAAATGAATTTAGAGATTGAGATATTTCGTGTTGGTCGAACATGTAACCAAAATGCGCAATTTGATAGGAAAATGAGCGTTTAAATATTTGTTTGTTATGTCTAGGAATAGTTATTATATTATTGGTTCTTAGTTGTAAATTATGGACCTCTGTTCTAAAGGTGATCTTTTCATAAAGATATTCAGGAGTTTTGTGCTTTAGAATTTTGTAATAAAAAGATAAAGAATGCAAGATTCTCCTATTATACATGCTTAACCAGCCAATATCTTTTAACTTATATGATATCCTTTGAGGTCTCTTAATACCGAATATCATGCGAAGGCAGGAATTTTGCACTTTTTGTATTCTTCCGATATCACTACTATCAATGCAGGCAGAATATACAACATCACAATGATTAAAGTGAGATAGAATTAATGAGTCACATAATGTTTTTTTTTATTTCATAATTTAAACTAGTCCTATGTTGATATATCAACTTCAGTGCGGAATACGCTCTTCTAAGTTTTTCAGTCACATGATGTTTAAACCTAATTTTAGAATCAATGATTAAACCTAAATTTTTACAATTATCACTAAAAGTTAATATATCGGGACCAAGAACAATATTAAGTTGATTGATTGCTGTCGATTTTTGAAGTTCACTACCAAACACCATTGCACATGATTTACTTGTATTAATGGAGAGGAGGTGACTAGTAGAGAAGGAAATTACTGATTCTAGATCTTGATTGATTTGGTTATTAGCTTCTAAAAGGTTTTCTAATTTAAAATTAAGATATAATTGCGTATCATCAGCATACATATGGTATTTACAATATTTTAAAACAGTTGGAAAGTTGGACGTGTATAATGTATATAACAAGGGGCCAAGTATACTTCCCTGAGGAACTCCTTGTTCAATATTTATTGATTTTGAAATGTCTTCTTCTAATTTAACACACTGACTTCGATTATTTAAGTAAGAGGACAAGAAAGAACAAGCAGATGTACTAAATCCGAGGTAATGGAGTATAGATAACAGAAGTTGATGGTTTAACATATCAAACGCTCTGGAGTAGTCGATCAAAATTAAAATACTTAACTCATTTTTATCTAGAGCAGAAAACATGTCATCAGTTATTGTAGCCAGGGCTGTCGAGCAACTGAAGCCACGTCTGAAGCCAGACTGATGATTAGGTAATAATTTATTGTTAGCTATATGTGTTCTTATTTGCCGTTCTATAATTTTCTCAAGTATTTTTGATAATACAAGCAAAATACTTATACCTCTTAAGTGGGCAAACTCAGAGGGGCGTGAAATTTTGGATATGGGCACTACAAAAGCTTTTTTCCATTCCACAGGAAAATATTGTTTTGAGATACATTGATTTATTAAATGTGTAATGTAAGGTACTATAAATGGACAACACAGAAGAATAATTTGAATATTTAAGCCATCACTACCATATGCTGTAGATTTAATGTTTTTTACAATTTCAAGAATTTCTACTTCAGAAGTATTACTGAAAGTAAGCGCCGTATTCACTGTTTCTTTTATGTGATGGTTATAAAATTCAACAATATTCTGGTCTGGCATTGTATTATTTATTGATTGAGTAATAAAAAAAGAATTAATTTCTTCAGCTTTCCTTAAAGCAGGTGGTAACTCCCTATTGATTTTAATGGTAATGTCTAATTTTTTTAACTCTTGCCATTTTTGTTTCATACTTGAATTATTAAATTTATATTCCAGGAATGCTTTTTTCTCTCTTTTGATTGCAGCTGATGTGAAATTTCTTAATTCTTTGTAATAGTCCCAGTGAGCTGCGAGTTTTGATTTTCTGAATTTTTTTAGAGCCCTGTCTCTTAGCTTTTGCATTATTTTTATGTGAATACATTATTCATATTCAGGGATCTAGAATATTTATTAAAGGACAATTAATGTGTGTACTTACAACTTAGTGAGATTGGTTCGTGAAATTGATGAAACTTATTATTGTGATTAAAACTAGACTAGATATAAAATGACAAGAACATGTTAGACGATGCATTGACATTATTTAATTTTAATTTTAATATTATATACACTTTGCAACTAACTAGTTTAGTCAAAATTTTTATAAAAATTTTTGAGGTTACAATTGAATTAACCATGTTGTACCAATAAAATATATGTTAAAATGATTTTTACGATTTTATTAATACTTCACAACTAATGTCATTATTCCTTCAATCTACGTTTCCCCAGCTACCGAGTTGACTTAAGATTAGACTAACATGTAATAGCTGCTACACTACCTCCCTTCTTAAAAAAACATTATAACATCACAACGATTATAAAATATAACAATTAATTAACTAAATAATAAATAATAATAATAATTAAGTGTTTTGGCAATCAATATTTATATCGAATAGTAGGCAGGTTTCAATCTATCAAAGGAAATATTTGTCGGTTTATTTTTAAGGTTAACATAAAAAAACTTTTCGTTTCTTGAGATTACTTTAAAGGGACCATCATAAACAGGCTGTGCAAAAGTTTTACGGTTTTCGTTCTTTATAAAAACATGCGTAGACATTTTAAGATCTTTGGAGACAAAAATATGTTTACGTATGTTTTGGCTTGACGGTATAAAATTTTAAATTACTCATAAACGATTTTAATTGATCTGCAAATAATGTGGAAGAACTCTCTGTAGAATTTTTAAAAAATTCACCAGGTAATTTAAGGGTAGATCCGTATAGAAGTTCTGCGGGTGTACATCCCAAATCTTCCTTCAGGGAATTACGTATACCTAATAAAACGAAGGAAAGCGCATCAAGCCATTGTCGTTTCGATTGACATTTTAGAGAGATTTTAATTTGTTTATTGAATCTCTCTACAATACCATTAGACATTGGATAATAGGCGGTGGTACGAATTTTGCAAGAACCTATGAGATTTAACAGTTCTCTCCATAAGTTTGATTCGAATTGTTGTCCTCTATCGGTGGTTATCGTACTGGGAATTCCAAATCTAGATATCCAACCGGAAATAAATGTTCTTGCTACAGTTGCAGCTGAAATGTCGACCATTGGGAAAGCCTCTGGCCAGCGGGTAAATCTGTCGATACAAGTAAGTATGTATGAATATCCTTTACATTGAGGTAAGGGACCGATAATATCAATATCTATCAATATTTATTTGTTAAATATTTACATACCACCTCAAACTCCACTAACTGAGTTTGAACAACTTTTTGAAGCCCTGGCATTGTTGCATATATTACATAATAATACAGTTCTCGTTGTAGGAGACTTTAATGTTAGCGACTATGCTAACTATCTGGATTCTGGTGCAACTAATAGGGAAATCACTACCCTTAATAATTTTTCACAAATTTTTGATCTTTCTCAAAATAATTTTGTATTTAATAACCTTAATAGACTCCTAGACCTGGTTTTTTTTAATAAAAAATGTCATGTGGAGAAATCACTGGATCCATTTGTAACCGAAGATCGACATCATCCTGCTTTGGATATTACTTGTATACTAGAGATAAAGGATAACTTCAAATGTAAATTGCAATCCTGTTTTCAGAACAGTTATAACTTCAAAAGAGCCAACTTTCCACAAATGTATGAACAAATATCTCTTATTGACTGGACCTTCTTGGAAGCGTTTGATAATTCAGAAGATGCATCCACATATTTCTATGGCAAGCTTTATAATGTATTCGATCGTTGCTGTCCCAAATATACACTTAAATCCAAAAATAAATATCCTCCTTGGTACAATGGTAGCATTATTAAAGATTTACAGGCTAAAAGTAGAATTTGGCGCAAATACAAGAGTGAAAGCGATTTACAGTCCTTTGAAGATTTTAAACACCTTCGGGCGAAAATAAAGCATGATGTTGATGTTGCATACAAGAAATTTTTAGGCAAAACTGAGGAAGAAATACATAACAACCCAAACAGATTTTGGGCATTTATAAATAATAAACGAGGTAGTTCCAAAATATCACAAGTATTGAATTTTGAAGGTCAAATGCTGGAGGGGCCTTCTAATATTCTAAATGGTTTTGCAAATCTTTTTAAACAGTCCTATACTATTTCTTCCCCTTTTCAACCCAATTCTGGGACAAATAATAATCACTTTTTAAATATTACAAGCTTCAGTGAAAAGGAAGTATATGAGGCACTAAGATCACTTAAGCCAAAAAAGACCACCGGATCAGACGATATTCCAGCTTTTGTCCTAAAAGATTGTTCTTCTGTGCTTGCTCGTCCCCTCTCCATACTAATTAATATTTGTTTAAAATCGGCTACAATACCAGAGGTCTGGAAATCCTCAAAGGTCTGTCCCATTTTCAAGAAAGGAGATAGACAAGATATTTCAAATTATCGACCTATCTCTATTATATGCAACTTTGCAAAGGTTTTTGAAATCCTGTTAGAGCGAGTTATATGTCGTCATGTAAGTTGTAATATAAGTATAAATCAACATGGTTTCATGAAAAGTCGTTCAACAGTGACCAACCTCCTGACCGTTACCCAATATATTGCTGAATCTATTGATAACAGAGCCCAAACTGATGTTATTTACACAGACTTTTCTAAGGCCTTCGACAGACTTGATCATGGCATTCTGCTTAACAAACTTGTAGCTTTTGGATTATCTCCTTCTTTAATTTCACTATTTCAATCCTATCTATGGGATCGAAAGCAATATGTCCAGCTTAATGGTTTTAGGTCTGCTGAATATAGTGCTTCTTCTGGTGTTCCACAAGGGTCGAATCTAGGACCCCTCCTTTTTATTATGTTCATTAATGATATTGCAGATGTTATAAATGTAAATTTGCTTTTGTATGCTGATGATCTAAAACTATACTGCCTCGTAGAGAAGATAGGTGATTGCGAGAACCTTTCAGCAAACCTAACACGGATTGTTGAATGGTGTTATCAAAATAACTTGTCACTAACCCAGATAAATGTAAAGTTATGTCGTACAGTTTAAAAACGAATATCCTAATATTAATTATTCAATAGAAAACGTTGCTCTTGAGCGACCGAAAACATTTACTGATCTTGGCGTCACGTTTGACACTGCACTATCATTTAATAAGGCATATTGATAATGTTGTATCCTCCTCCTATCGAATGTACGGATTAATTGCACGTAGCAGTAGTGATTTCAAAGGAAACCTCTACCTTAAAAACTCTATTTTATGCTTTTATAAGATCAAAGTTAGAATATGCTTCAGTTGTGTGGAGCCCCCTTTTATCAGAATCATATAGATCGAATAGAAGCAATTCAAAGACGATTTTTAAAACTGCTAAGCCTGAAAACTGATGGCATTTATCCTCTAATAGGTACACCTCACACTGAATTACTACAAAAACATAACTTTTTCAGTCTCGATAGAAGGCGTGATTATTATAGTGTAGTAGTAACTTATAAATTATTAAAAGTATTATTGACTGCCCAACCTTATTAGAAAAGTTTAATATTTGCATTCCCAGAATTTCTTCCAGACACCCGAATACTTTTTATATAAATACATCTCGCACAAATGTTCTGGAAAATTCTCCGCTCCATACCATGTGTACAGTAACAAATTCTATTGTCAATGAACTTGATATATTTAGTTGCAATTTGTCAGATATAAAATCTCACTTTTTATCTTAGTTAATTTGTTACCTATTACGAAATACAAGTTCTTTTTTATTGCTTAACATTCATATAAAAAATGTGATCTTTTAATAATTATATTCTGTCAATTCTGCTCTGTAATTGGGTTTATGACCTGTAGAGTATTGTATTATAAATAAATATGAATATTTTCAAAACGGTTGTTTGGACAACTAAATTCACCAAACTGTGATTTTGTATGTCTTGTAACCTTATGTTTTTGACAGTTGAGACAACATTTACCCAGCTTTTAATATCATTATTAATATTCGGCCAAATATAACGGGATTTAATAAGTGTTGTGTTGTTTTAATCCCCGGATGTGATAGGTTATGTAAAGTTTCAAAATTACTTTTCTATATTCTTTTGTTACGTATGGTCTTGGCTTTCCTTGACTAACGTCACAAATAATAGATTTTGAGGAAAAGGGTAAGGTGAATTCTTTAAACAAAGTGAAGTAGTTTTTGCAGATATTAGATTCATAAGCTCTGTATTACTTTGTTGACTATCAGCTAATTACCAAAGTCTATTTTCTCGTGGAACTGCATAATCTATTGAGTTAATTTCAATTCTACTTAAAAAATCAGCTGCTTTATCTACGCCTTTAACGTATCTAATATCTGTTGTAAATGAAGCGATGTAATCTAAATGTCGAATTTCTCTTGGGTTATACTTTAGTGATGTTGAGGTAATCGCAGAAACTAAAGGTTTGTGGTCTGTTAAAATATGAAATGTTCTACCTTCGATAAAGTAACGGAAATGTTTAAGAGTTAAATACACTGCTAATAGTTCCCGTCCAAATGTACTATATCGAGATTCGACAGTAGTAAACTTTTTTGAAAAAAATGATAGTGGACAACAATTTGAATCAACTTTTTGCTGCAAAACGGCACCGACTGAAGAACCCGATGCGTCAACCATGATACTTGTTTCGGCATCTTGTATTTGGAAAAATTAATAAACACTGCTTTGATAGAGTTAGTTTAATTTCGTCAAATGCGTGTATGGTGGTTTCTTTCCACTCTATTATTTATTTTCATCCGCTTTGATTTCGATTCAGAAAGCAAAATATTTAAAGGACGTAAAATGTCTGCGCATTTTGGTATAAAGCGATGATAAAAATTAATCATACCTAGAAATTTCCTAAGTTCTTTAATAGTTTTTGTCTTACAAAGTTATTTATGATATCTACTCTCGTTTGGGAAAGTTTCCTTTTGCACTTATCCTGTGCCCTAGAAATGTTAATTCCGGTGAAGAAAATTCACATTTATCTATGTTAATCAAGATACCATACTTAACGAGCCTTTTAAAAAGTGTTTCTAAATGCTTGAAATGTTCTTTCACGTTTTTACTTGCTATCAGAATATCGTCAATGTAAACGAAACAAAAATCTAAGTCATTAGTAATCTCATTCATAAATCTCTGAAAGGTCTGAGCTGCGTTTCTTAACCCGAATGGCATTGTGACATATTCAAAAAGACAGAATTGAGTGCATATAGCAGTTTTTGAATATCAGTAGGATTTACTGGAATTTGATGGTAGGCTCGAATAAGATCTATTTTCGAATATACTGAGGTGCCATGAAGTTGCGAAACAAAGTCATGTATATGAGGAATAGGATATCTGTCTGGTATCGTATTATTATTTAACGCTCTATAATCTCCACATGGTCGCAACTTCCATATGAAGAGGTGAAGACCAATTGCTAGAAGAAGGTTTTATAATGCCTAGCTTTAATAGTTTCTCAAACTCCTGTTTCGCAATTTTAAGCTTTTCTGGTGGTAACCTACGGGGTTTAGAGTAAACTGGCGGACCTTTTGTCTCTATAAAATGCGAAGTGTTGTGTTTTACGCCAGAAAAAGTATCTTGTGATGTAAGGTTAGGAAATTTTTTAAGTAAATGCTCAATACCTTGTAAAATTTTATGTGTTACCAATGTACATTTTAAAGTTTTTTTATTAGATTTAATTTCATTTATTGTTGACATTTCTATAGAAACTAATAAGTTTATAATTTTGCATGTCAACTAAAAAATTAAAGTTATTTAAAAAATCGGCTCCGAGTATCGGTTGTTTAACGTCTGCGACTATAAATTTCCATTGAAAGATTTTATTTAAACCAAAATCTAAAGACAACGGCCTATATCCATATGTGCATATTTTTGACTGATTTGCAGCTTGTAAATATGTATAAACTTGTTTATTTTTATAATCTACTGCATTGGGTGGCAAAACACTTACCTCACACCAGTATCAACTAAAAATAATTTGTTGGTTAAAAAGTCTTTGATAAAAAATAGACGACTGTTGTGAACAAATCCAGCTAAATTCGTCCGTCGTTATTCGCTGGTATTGTCGTTTTTTTCTTGCCAGTTACAAGGTAGTACGCACTTTCTTGCATTTCTTCCAAATTTGAAGTGGGTACCAACAAAAAGTACCGTCGCCGCGATCTTTTTTAAGTGGACTGTGCTTAACCAATTGCTGAACCATTGCTTTTAGCTCGTTAACCTCCAAAGAAAGTTTTTGAGCTCAGTATCTGATGTAGTTTTGATGGAATTAACCTCGCTTATTTTAGTAGCTTCTAGCATGTTGTCTGCTATATCGGCCAGTTTGTTAATTTCCATTGTTTCTTTGTGGCTGTCAATGCGAGACGTATTTCAGAAGGTAAACGTTGTAGAAATAATTCCTTGAAAAGTGTTTTATCCTCTAAACCAGATCCTAGGAGTTGCTGCATATATCTTAAAATTTGAGAAGGTTTTCGATCACCGCATTCTGAGGTTGACAATAGAAATTGGACCTTTTTGTATCAGAAAAAGTAAACCGTTTTGTTAATTCTTGTTTAAGATTTAAGTACGACTCATTATTTGGTGCTGTTAATAAAATATCCCGTACTTCTGTTGCAATTTCTTGAGTTAATGACGCTACTAAGTAGTTATATTTAGTTAGGGATCGAATATGCTTCTTGTTAAAAAAATTGCTTCTACTTGAGCGAACCATAAATGTGGGTCCCGTGACCAAAATTCCGGTAGTTTCGGATTGGAACTTAAAACTGTCGGACTATATTCCTGTTGCTGCTGGTTGTTTAATGGACTTCTCTGGCGTTGTCTATTCGTAGGCATCTTTATTGTCGGGGTCACCAAATTGTACCAATAAAATATATGTTAAAATTATTTTACGATTTTATTAATACTTCACAACTAATGTCATTATTCCTTCAATCTACGTTTCCCCAGCTACCGAGTTGACTTAAGATTAGACTAACATGTAATAGCTGCTACACATGTGCTATTTTCAAGTTCATGGCGCATGCCTCTGTTATTAAGTCAGTTTGCCATAAAAGAATAATTTACTTTAACTGTGTGGGACTAATGAGGTCCTACAGCCAATTATTTCAAAACAAAGGGGGTTGCCCAAAGCTAATGAGACTTTATTCCCGACCATCCTTTCTTAATGGGAGGCGCACGTGTCATATACAATAGAACTAAAAGAAGGATTGCTGAAAATTTTAATTATTGATTTAAGAATAAAATATATGATCAGATAAGGGCAATGTAACGGTGATTATTGATAAACAACAATATTTGGAATTATCCTTCAACATTATTGATAATGATTCGTCTTATGTAGAATTCAATAGAGACCCAACCACTACTATTCAAAATAAGTGTAACCAATTAATAAAACAACTTTTAACAAAAAACAAATCAGTTAATCAACAAAAAAGAAACTAACTAGCTATAAGGGTACTTCTGGTAAATTCTATACATTACCGAAAATACATAAGATACCATTGACAGTGAGACCAATTTTGGAATTTATTGGTACTCCAATTAAGAACCTCACAGCTTATCTGACAAATATACTAACAAAGGCATATGAATATAACAATGATTATTACATCAAGAATTCTTTTGAAATAAATGGACTATTTAACAATTCTCGTTACCAAATGGGTATGTCATAGCAAGCCTAGATGTGATTTCTCTTTATAATAATGTATACCTTGATATCTGCATTAGAGCAATCGATAAAATGGATTAATATTAGTCAAAGCTGCATACTGACAAAGAGACCTTTTTTGAAACTTTAACATTTCTTTTTAATAGCAACTATGACACTTTCAATAATAAAATTTATAAACAAACTTTTGGTACCCCTATGGGTAGCAAAATTTCACCATTTTAGCAAATTATGTCATGGATGAGGTGTTAGACATTGTTATCCCAATCCTTCCCTTTAACCTACATTTCATAAAGAAATATGTCGATTACATATTAATATGTTTACCTAGCAATGGGTTGAATGAGGTGCTCGAAATTTCTAGACACTAAATTTATACGTATGGAGAACCGACTAATGATAGACTGGTATAGAAAACCTATCAGTTCTGGTGGATACTTTAACTATCGTTCGTACCATACACATTCAATGAAGATCAATCTAATTAAGCAAATGAAAAATAGAGCCCTTAGTAAGAGTGATAGTTCGTTCCACCATTTTATTGACAACTTATACCCATTTCACCTGGTAGTTTTAAGTTCTGAAATTTTTCTTAGGTATATCATAAAGAAAAATTGCTGGTTGGCTATTTTAGATAGGTTCAATGCAAATTAAAAAAAAAATAAATTTTAATTTTTGAGCTTTACTTTTTGAGTTTTTTGTTTTGAGTTTCACTTTTCAGATTCACTTTTGAGTTTTACTTTCCGAGTTGTTTTCTTTTATATTTTTAAGTTGTTTTACTCTTTGAGTGGTTTTACTTTTTGAATTTTATTTTTGGAATTTACTTCTTGAGTTTTAGTTTACGAGTTGTTTTACTCTTTGAGTGGTTTTACTTTTCAAATTTGATTTTTGTGGTTTACTTCTTGGTTTTACTTTTTGAGTTTACTTTTTGAGTTTTACTTTTGAGTTTTACTTTTTGAGTTTTACTTTTTGAGTTTTACTTTTTGAATTTTTACTTTTGGAGTTTTATTTTTATAGTTTATATTTTGGGGATTTACATTTTGAATTTTTGTTCGTTAATTTTAATTTTTGAGTGTTTTTAAAATGGAAGAAATGGGCTACAATTACATGAAAATAGAAAAATATCTTTTACCTTCGCTTGTAAAAAAATGTACTTGTCTCTGGGGTAATTGACTGATCAACAAAAAAGGATAATTAGGTTGCGTAAATCGCATAATAAAGGGTGGTTGCGATAGTTAAAGTAAAGAATGTTTCTAGAAATTTATATTACGGCAATATTCTCAAATACTAGTCTTTGTTAGTCTTAAATAAAAGTAGTAGAACATATTGTTTTTGTTTTTTAATAATTCAACGCATTTACACCCAAAACACAAATTTTGAGAAATCTTACGTGAAATTAGGGAAGGGGGAGGGAGTTGAGGAAAATCTCACGAAATCTCACTAGGAGGGGAGGGAGGGTCAAAAAATCCTCAAAAATACCTCTCGTAATTAATGGACGTCATGCACATCTGCATGCTCTAAAAGGCGGTGTACGTGACTACGTGCATCGTTACATACAGTGAGCACCATAAGTCTTACCCCCCTATCTAACTCGTTACTGGAGTCTTTTTAGGAAAATCGCCGAGACAGGTCGATTTTTGATTTCTACAATGTACATTTTTGTATGAATAGTTTACCCTTAATTTCATCCCTTACTAGAGGGGAGCAACCCTTTCGAAAAGTTTAAAAGGCATGGGGTGGTAAGTGATAGCTCATTTGAAAGAAGGTTTTATTCTCTATTCAACCGTGTAAAAAATTTGAAATTGCTTCATTAATTCTCGACTAATTGTTGTTTCAAAATAACGGAAATTAACGTAACGCACTCATCCTTAGAATTAAAATTCGGCCCTGCATGACTTCGGTTTTGGTTCAGACGTGAAGTAAGACTTTTTGCCATTAGAAGGTTACTGTTAGTCTAGTTGCTTTCCTATTTTGTGAGGTTTTGTTATTTTTACACATTAATAAATCAACATGTAATGACGCAAATTTTTAAATTTTTTTGCACGGTTGAATAGAAAATAAAACTCACTTTCAAATGAGCTATCACTCACCACCCCATGCCATTTAAATTTTTCGAAAGGGTTTTTACCCTCCAGTAAGGGATGAAATTAAGGGTTAACTAATCATGCAAAAATTTACATTGTAGAAATTAAAAATCGACCTGTCTTGGCGATTTTCCTAAGAAGACCCCAGTAACGAGTTAGTTAGGAGGGTAAGACTTAAGATGCTCACTGTATACAATTTAATTACTTGTATCTTCCTATTAATAATAAGAGAGATCGATTGGTGTGTGTGAAAGTGAAAATGTCTGTTTTTTGTAATTAATATTAACATTCGTAATAGCGAATAGTTATCCTATTTACAAGAGATATTTGAAACTGCACATAGGTACTATACTGAAATAAACGTACATTATATATTTTTTGCTTTTAACTCTAAATTCCGAACTGCAGGTGCATTAGTAGAAACAGTGATTAGCTTGATGGGTTATAAAGAGAAAATGGCGCTTTATGGTACATTTACTGCATATACATATTTGTGCTTCAGTTGCCATTTTTAATTTTGCCGCTTGATGGATTTTTGTTCGTTCGACTTTAAAAATTAAAATTAAAATAACTAATGGATAGTTGGAATAATAAATAATCTGATCAATTTGTATACATGTCGTGATTCTGCTATGTTGAATTTAACTAATCCGGTTATACTGGAAGTTAACTTCATCTAAATAATTTTTATCATTATTAATCTACAGATTATGCATAAATTTCATAAATACCTACCTAGATCTACTGGTATATATGTGAGAGTTTCTGAGTTTTATTTTTTTAATATGTAAAAAAGATGTTTATTAATTAATATAATGGATATATCATGAGAAAAAAATTTATATGACGTCAGAAAAGTTAGTTGTTAAAATTGACTGATGTATGGTAGTGAAGGTCATTGAGATGCTAAATGTTATTAGAAATCAAGTTTGTTGAAAAGGTTTGTTACGGATATGAATAGAACAAATAAAAATGAGTTGTAATTATCAATAAAAGTTATAAAATAGATTAAATACACAAATCTGATGTTATGGTTTACTGGTTTTAATAAAAAAGAGGAGAGGATAATATACAGGAGAAAGCAGCTGTCAGAGTGCATAAAACGAAAATCAGGGAATCCAGTGGGAAAGGAAGAATAAGAAAAAGAAGAAGACAAAATAAGAGAGACAGAAATGATGAAACGAAGAGGAAAACGTAGTATACAGAGTGGCAGAGAGAAAAAGGAAAACCAGAAAATAACATGTTTTACCATTCCAAAGAAAATGATTACCTGATGAAGATGACACAAACCCCAATTGCATATTGTGTTTAGTGTTCTTTGTTTGAAAAGATATGTGTTGATTGCAATGTATTTGTTTTTTTTTCTCACAACTTTTTACTTCTAGTACCCTAATTAAAAACACATATCTTCGTAAAACGAGCAACTCTAGTTTTTGCGTCACACCAAGGATAATATTAATAATGAAATCACACATTACACAGTATTTTTGTTTAAAATCCACCTTCAAAGTAAGAAGTGACCGTTAGTTAAACTAATTATGTACAAAAATAATTCAACAGGTAAGCAAACGAACGTTTATGTCAAAAGCACAAGACACTCAGGCAACCAATTGAGACGTTAGATAGCAAACCACCCACAGAGAGAGAAAGTTTTATTAGTTTATTTGGAATAAAAATTAACGAAATATAAAATTAACGGTTCCCTATCAGCACATTATTTTAAAGTGAACTGCTGTTTCTTGGGTCTAGCTGTGAAAAATAGTAACGTTTT
>OV651817.1:38161780-38200850 GCA_927349885.1 Psylliodes chrysocephalus
AAACAGTAACATATGTATATCTTAAAAAACTACAAATTGTAATGGTTTAAATAATCAATATGTAATAAATGATTATTAATAAATATAAGATTAATAAATTAATTATCTAAAAACCAAACACAACAATACTTTTAAAATAATAAGTTAAACCACTCGACCATTCACTGTTGGGTTCTAATTAACAGTGCTGTTCCTAAAGCGGCGCTGGGAAACAGTAACAAAGCCTACACAGAACACGAGGCTAATGACCTTAGCAGTCGTTGCCGATGACACCAAATTAAAAAAAGACGATTTTTCACTAAACGGACAGTTTAGTTTACGTTTTGTTTGTGTTTTCTGGAATTTAAAAAACACAAACAAAATTAAGAGAAACCCAAAACTCTTGTTTCCATCAAACGGGCTACATTTGGTTCCAGTTTTCTTTTTGTTTTTGGTCATTTTCCATTGGTTGTCGCGAGAAAGTCAGAACACATTTTGTCAGTATTTTAGTTATATTTGTATTTTTATTTTTAAGATCGGTTTAACCTGAAAATATATGTAAAAGTAGTTTAGAAGATGAATTTGATATGATAAAAACCTAAAAAGGACAATATTTGGACTTAAAACTCAGATATATATTCTACTACAGTTTAAAGATAATATTCTTTAAACTGTGTTTTTACTAATAAATAATATACTTATATATTGTAGATCAGATTTAATTATGACTGTGGACCATGTGATCTTCCCCACCTCGACCTTTGCAGGTCTATTGTAGATATCCTTTAATCATTTTTTAGAGAACCTTGTCTAATTCGGTCTTTTGTAGTAGACTCCATAGACTGGAAAGCAGTTCTCTGGTATAGCTAGTTGCCCTTGGTTTTTTTTCTCCAAGTAGAAGGAATTCAAGTCGTTCAAGACTTTAGCAGTAGACAATACGTATTCTGATGTTTCTTCCTCTTTCTGATAGAATCGGCACAAGGTCTCTTCTATCAGAGCGATATTATACATATGTTTGTTAAGCCTACAATGACCTGTTAATAGGCCTACTAGTACTCTAGTATTTTCCCTAATAATGCTTAGTAGATGCTCGGTGAGTTTAGGCGATGGTTCTTTTAAGAATTCTTTGTCCTGTCTTTATCATGGTTAGTTTTTCTACCACTTTTAAACATCCACTGCTTTGTGCATATTCTAATATAGTATTTTTAATACAAATCCCGATACACTTCAGTGATCATTTATGACGTCACGGTGCAGTGTTGCCTAATCGTCAGAATAGTTGAGTAATTTAGAATTTTTTAAAATTGTAAGGTTATGTATTTGTTATGTTACTAGTAGGAACAATTAGTTTTAAATGTCTATAACTAATGGAAAATATTGAATTTCTTTATGAATAATAAACATCTGAACAAAAAAGCTTTAAACATAATATGCAAGTCATGGAAAATAAAACTGTAAGGTAGTATATTGCAGATGGATCAAAATTGGTTTAGAATTAGCACAGAAAATATCTAAAAGTAATTTAATTTCACCAAGAAAGTTATTTAACAGAACTACATGTAAGTTATAAACCACAACGCCCCATAAAATTAAAGAGGTCATTGAAAAAATGAAAACTACAAAGGCATGTGGAGGATTCATAATATCAGTAGATACCTATACTTAAAGAATTAAAGTTTGAAATTGCTAAAATATTTGAATACAAGAAGGAAATTGTTAAAATATTTGAGTAGGTGCTTTAGTAAATCTCACTTTCAGTAACGGTTCTGTAGCTCAAGTATTCAAGATAGCCAGAAATGCTTCAAAAATAAACGGATATCGCTACTTCTTTTCAACTCTAAAGTTATCGAAACATGTACGAACAATAGATACATAACTAAAACATCAAGATTCTCTATTCTACCAGTTTTAAAAGACATTTGAAAAATGTTATTCTCAATCAAATAATATTTTTATATTTTGGAATAAATTAAATAAAAATACAGATATATAAGAAATATATCAAACTGTTTATTGTTTTAAAAATTAGACATTTTTTTTAATACACTTTTCTCAAAAAAAAACACAATTATTCATCTACTAATCTTCATTATTCTTATTAAAATTCTTTTATTTCTCCTAATCCAGATCGCAAGTATTTTAATCGCAGTCATCGATATCGCTGTTAGGGTTAATTATAATAAAAATAATTTCCAATCTAATAAAAACTTCCTCTCTGCCAATATGTTTATTATAATATTGCTTAGAAAGGTCACAAATAAGTTCAATGGGGTTAAGGGGTTAAAAATACAATGGCAGGGAAGATTACGTAATACTTTGTCTATATTTTGCTGCTTAGGTAATTATCTACCATATATTTCTTTGGCGGTTTGCACCTGAAAAAAGAATGTTTTATTTATTTCTATTTAGTTGCTATTTTGTATAATGTGTGTCAATATCGCTATATTCTAAATTGTAATATCGAAACAACACATTATATTAATGATTTAATGTTAGGTATCCCGTTATATAAAATCTTGTAACTTCATTTTTAATTTTTTGATATTGTTTTAAAGTTTTATTCTGAAAAAAAGGCATTTTTAGGTTTCACTGTACATCTTGAAAATGTGTAAATCATGTAGATTTTTATTGACCACTGTAATAAAATTTTTCCAATTTAATTGTCTTTATATGATTGCTAGAATAGCATATCTACCAAAGACTGTAATGTCTTTGATATCTACCATTAAATATTTATTATGATGTGTCATTTCAATATTAATAAATTTTTTTACTTGATTTACACAATCGCTGATACCATAATTTACTTCAAATTTGGTGTTTTATCTCTTGCCATCGATTTTTGTAGGTCTAACACCCTTTGTCATTATTTTCCAGGAGCTGTTTAATGTTTCATTTTGAACGATACATGTTTCATCAATGACAACGAACTGCTTCTGTTGTAATTCTATAATTTCTTAAAAACTGACCCATTTACAGTTCACGTCTTGGTTATGTTTTTTCATTCATTCTTTTAATACAGTTGACAATGATGCAATATAGCCATTAAACATTTGTCTCTCAATCAACTTTTCTCTTAAAGGATCCAAAGTTATATGTTGACCTGCAAATAATTATGTATTTATATTACTGTATACAAATTAAAACTTTTATAGGTAATATAAATAAATTATGATTGAATAAATAGATTTGTCTTTATACTTACTTGTTTCATACATATTATAAATACCACTTCGGATTCCACTTGTATCTAGTGTTATTGTATTAGTAGGTAATCCTTCGTTATATGAATGCTTTTTAATTAGCGATTTTAATCATTCATTATTCTTGACTGCTTGCGAAATACTACTGACAGTAGAAATATTTTTATTTAGAGATGCTGCAACACACTAAAAAGACAAGAAAATAATTTCATATTTCTATTAAATTTATAACTTGTAACTTACCTCTCTTACAGTAGTTAAAGGTAAACGTGGTCCATCATTATCACGCTCTCATTTAAAATAATGGATTAAGAAGTTATTAACTCCTTACAAGGACTATTTAGTTTTTTAGGCATTTTGTATATAAAAATTAAAGGACAAATAATCAGATTATTCACTCTATGGTTGTTTTGAAAAACAGTTTTTTATAGTATAACTGGCAAAGCTTAAAAATACAGGCAAAAGGGTTTTAAATTACAGAAAACAAAATACACAATCAATAATTAACTCAACATAAACATAACCTAACTAAATCAGTGAAATTTTTTAAAAAGGGTTTGCAACACCGCAACAAGGTGTACAATTGCTGTAATGACATTTCTTCTCTAGAAATACAAGCTTAAAGGACGTACAGAATGTCAAAATTATTTAATGTAAAGTATTATTTTTTGAGTACTAAACATTTAATAATGTTTTTATAAATTTTATATTATCAAGCATTAGACATGTATGAACTAAATACTTTAAATAATTCTAAAATTATCAAAATAATCACCATAACAATTTTCGACTTTTAGTAATATGACTACGTTCATGAATGCTCGTGACTATACGTGACTTTTTCGGATTATTAGCTTAGTTAGGGACATTTTAATTAGTTGGTAGTACTATGACGAATGACCGACGTCATTGCTGACGTGCATCAGGATTTGTATTAAAAATACTATAGTTGTCTTTGTGACACCACAGGCTAAGGTTAGTCTGTTTTGACTACCCAGCTCGGTTAGGGCCTTATAATGGGCTATATAATGTATCAACAGTTTCAAAATAAATTACTTATTTAAAAAAATAGTTTATTTATTTAACTATACAACATTTAGACTACACAACATGCGCGACCGTTTCCAGTAAACAGACTCTAGTTTCAAAATACATTGAAACTTTTTGATGTTATCGCTTCCGAGCGGGACTCCAACTTTTGTAAAACACAGTAGTCTTTAAAAGTTTGCAAAAAGTTGGAGTTCTGTTTTTTCGACACAAGTTTGTGTTTTGTTTTTGTTTTGTCCATTTAGTGGAAAACCGTCATTATATTATATCTCAAAAACAAAACAAAATGCACAATATAACTTAAACCTCACACTTTAAGCTGTCAACAAAAGTTGAATACCGCCCATCACCCAAATCACCATAATATTATGATTCTAATTTAAAAATCACTAAATACAAAATTAAAGTGATAATAATGAATGAATAACTTATATTTTGCTTTTTTAATAGATAATAATAATTAAAACTTCAGCAAAATTTAATAAAAATTTTTGACAGAAGAGATCTGACAACATGTGAATATTGTTTCGTCATGATTATGTTGCGGAAAAACTCCATATATTTTTAAGTGTAACTTAGCTTTGTCCGAGTTTCTAGGATATTTCGAATTTTGAATGACAAATGACAATATTATCAAATTTTTAATGTTTCCACATTTAAAAATATACGACTGCCCCTTTGTATATAAACTATTTTTTATATGGATATTATCAATAATTATCAATTCGATAAATCTGTATAGCTAAATGATTGATCTCAAAATCTTTGGTAGTCTTTCATCCTCTGTTCTTCTTTCGTTAAGAACACTACTAAAGTACTTCTATGTATCCTCTTTAGTTTACAATTCATGAATATCCCAATCTCTCAGAAACCTAATTTAATACTTAATTCCCTAATAATTTAACTTGTTCTTAGTTGATTAAACAAACAATGCAGACCTACAGAAAAGGTTAACTATTCTTTATTGCCCTACGAGGTGCTAAAATGCAAGATGTTTGCCGATACAAGCCCTTAGAGGGTGAGGAGAATTACATTAACAACCCACCGTTGTATTTATATCCGTAATAACCTCACATTTTACTGCTTAATGCATTTTGTGAGGCTTGCCTTCTAATCAGTTAAAAGAAAAAAAGGGAAAACGTTTGGACAAAGCAAATAAGAAAAGGGAAAATATGATGGTTTTAGTTTAGGTGTGTCTACAATAAAGGTAAATATAAGCAACGGTAAATGCGGTAAATACGGAACGTTGTAAATATATTACTTTAATTATTTTTAAAAAGGAATTAGCTTAGTTTAGTTGTTTTTTCTATATTCCAAAATTCTGATTGTTTTATGCCGGTTGAAATTTAGTAAAAATAATGTCGAGGGAAGTATAGTGGGACAGTGGGAAGTAAAGTGGTCAGAAGAGATGCAGAGTAAAATATGGGAAACAAGGCAAGTTAGAAAGGCAGTCGTAAAGAGGAAGGTTTGTGCTTGCATATTAGGAGGTAGGAACTAAGCCATATGAGCAAATTACTAGGTTATATGCCATATGATATAAAGAATAATGGTATTAGAAATAATTCAAAAAACTCCTATAGAGTTTGATAGTGAATCTTTAAAAAATACAAATGCGGTAATAGTTTTGGTAGATGCAGTCAGTGAAGAAGAAGTAGAAGAAGCATTGTGAAAAATAAAAAAGGATAAATCAATAGGCGTCGATTAAATATTTGTAGAAATATAAAAAATTGTAGAAGATGACTACCTTGTTGATGTTTTCAATAAATCTGGAGCCAATTAAATTTATTCGATCGTTTTTTTTTTTTTTAATTTTTAGTATATCTTTTTACGAAGCAACCCGCAATGGCTCGAGGATGCACAGATTAGGTAAATTAGTTAGGTTATTTTTTATTTTTCTCATTTCATGCGTATTTGGTCCTTCGATCAATTTGTTTTCTATCAAAACTATTTTCGATCAATCATTTTTCTTTTCGATGATATGAGTACATTTGATGTAGAACTATGTTTTTTCAGGAAAAGCCATTTTAAGGAAAACGTAAAAAAAAAAAATTCAAAATTTATATAAAAATATGCTATTACGATGTTTTATCAAAAAAAAAAAAACAAAAAAGTCTTGAGAATTTTGTCAATTTATAAAATAATAATATCAAACGATTCAAAAACATAGTTTTACACCTGTCTCGTTCAAAGATCAAGTTTTACAACTAAAAAGTGCAAGTATCAACAGAATAAAAAACGCTTATTACAATTTTTAACAAAAAACCTTTTAACTCTAAAAATTAATTTTACGTCGAACATTTTATCATCCTCTAAATCCTCAGTATTTGATTGGTTACTCGGCCTGTTTGGAAAATCGACAATTCTAGTTCTGGAATTTATCTCCAGTCTCTCCATAGTGTTTTTGCAACTGATGATTTAGGTATCTCCCCTCAAAGAGTTTCCTGTTACAATTTTTTTAGGGTGCAGTCTTGTAAATTGTTTTTTTTTATTATCCTGCCTCCAGAACAAAAATCTGACTAATAGAATACATCACCATGCTCTGTAACGTTTTTTATTTTTTGTTAGAAAAAATAAATCGTTTAGACCCATTAAATTTAAATCTCAAATACGCCAGTCTTCGTCGAGCCTGTGAACGATCGATAATTTTTCAATAATAGTTACATATTCACTTCTATGAATTATAACTGATTTTTTTATTTCTTCTTCAGTTAAGACAATTACTCTGTCGGCAGGTAAAAATGAATGTCCGACAACCGAAAAAGTAATGTTCAATTCGAGATAAGCTAAAATGGTGGTTCCCACCTTATAGAGACTCATGCCCACAAGGGTAAACTCGTAGCGTAACAAAAACGAGAAATGATTTAACTTGGAACGAAATATCGAAAGCCGATAGTAGTATCAGCCTTGATTTTTAAAACCATTCTATATCGCCTTTTGATTAGGGTTTAAAAACTTGTTCGAACAATTTATCCAATAATAATTAGCCAGTTTACCTCTTAAGCCTGCTCATGTAAAATATTTGGGCTCCTTACTTCGCCTATTTATATTCTATAATAAAGGAAAGAAGGATGAGTATTGCAATTATGTTAAAAGAAATAAATTGGCTTTCAGTTTAGAATTATGTTAGTACATGACTATTATTTATTTATAAAGTAAAAATGACATATTACCAAAATACCATTTTATTAAAGGTTTAAAAAATTTAATAGACTGCCTACAGAAATTAAAAGAAAAAAAACAATAAATGTATTCAAAAGTAACCTTAAAACAATACTTGATAAATAAACAGAACGGATATACTTTCTTGTGATAATACTTTTTTAAACCTGCCCTTTTTAAATATTTCCCTTAATTTACTGTTATTTTACCCCTCGTTTTATCCGCATTTATTATAGAATATTTCTTTTGAGATCATGTACTTTATTTTAAAAAATTACTTGATGTTATATAAATACTACTTACTATGTTTAAATTATAATAATTTTGCGAAGATAGGTTATAGCAACTTATAGCCACAAAACTATTTTTGGGTTGAAGTAGATCCATAGAGAGCAATGTAACTTACAAAGGCCTTCTTTCAACATACAAATAAATGACAACTTTATAATTAAAATGAAAAACAACAAAATACCTCTGTATCATAATTGATCCAAATTTGAAATGGGCATTATATCCTACTTCTCTTTTATATAATAAAAAAGTACTTTGTATAAGAACATTATATTATCTGTCACTTATGGAAAGCCTAAATTGAGATACACTACAAATTATTTGCAATAAATATCAAAAGACGTATACATTTTTAAATAATTTGACATTTAAGAACCATTCACATATCACAGTTGACATTTTGATACTTGACAGGCACAGCCAAGCATTATTCTGATTTTTGTCAAATAAAATGGCCGGTTAATTATTCTATGGGGTTACGACAGGACCAGTAAATTTGATGAATGTGTTTTTGTGGCTAGGAGCGAAGTAGTAGTACGCTTAATAGCACCACCATAAAAAAGTAATTTTTTAAAAAACTTTTAATATATTTTTCATAAATTGGCAGGTTTGGCGACTAATTTCGAATGAAAATAGCCTCCAAAATGGCTATGATTGCTAAGTATGAAGGTCGCAACACGCCTTAGAAATTTCACCTATACTATCAACAGCTGTTGTATGACAGGTCGTTAGAGAATGTTTGCAATTTGTGGAATGTAAGGAATGTTAGTAATTTTGACTTTAGAAATAATTAAAATTCCTAAAATTGTCACAAAAAGAATGCATATGCGGATTTTAAGAAAATTGATATTAAAGTAGGATGAACTGAAAATTCTGAAAATCAATAGGGTTCTAAGTTAGAAGTAATTATTCAAGAAAAACAAAACCGCGAGTCAATTAGAACTTTCGTTCTAGAGTTATTGTGCCGGCATACATACATACAGACGACCAGACGAAAATTTTTTTTTGCATTTTCGGACTCAAAATAATCAGAAACATGTAAAAAAGTTTTAAAAAATGGGGGTCAGAAAATTTTTTCGTCTGCACGAATGCAATACTGAGGCCCCATAGGAAGGGCCTCAGTAATAATTTAATATAGGCAGGTGCCTTATAGCCTAAGGTTTAAAATTCAAAAGAAATACTGAGATACTTTTACCATGATAAATAAAATAATATTGACTCTTTTTTTAATTAGATCAAATAAATGATTTTTAATAAAATCTATTAAAAGAACATACGGTATACTAGCTTTGAGTAGAAGTTTCTTTTAATGATTGAAGGTCCATTCCTCATGTTCTATGTTTTAACTAGAATATAAATATACCTTAATCATTCCATTGCCAAAATTGTTTGCAAAAGAAGTTTAACCTTTGGTCCGATACTTTTTCAGTGCTATGTGTATCCGTTTTTGATTTTCTGTATTATATTTTCTTCAATATTTCCTCGAGTAGTTTGTAGTTAGGTTCTAGAAGTCTAAAGAAAATAGGAAAGATTTGAATTAGATGAATGCTTTCAGGTTTATTTTATATTGTTTATTTATATTTATTATGACATTATATATATCCAACAATTAAAACCCCAGATAATCTGGATATTCTTGAAGTAAGTGATTGTGAAAAATTGTACCAAGATGTTTTAAGTTACCTGACATGATTTAATAGCATTTAATAGCATCATTACTTTTCTGATACACCTTTAAGATTCACGTGATTTTAAGGAACTCACATCAAATAAGGTCACATTTTAACTTCAGACCTTCTACTCTTTTTCTTTTTATTTCCGTTGATATTTATTTCTACTTTTATTTGGATTCGTTTTATTTATTTTAAAAACTGGAGATGGAATATTCCGTGTTTCGGATATAGTTTTAGAAACAAAACCATCTTTTGGATACGCCTGGGCTCCAGTTACCATTTAGATTTACAGAGGTAACGTTAACCATAGGGGATACCTAAAAATAATCGGAAGATGATATTTATATCTTCGAGTAGGACGTAGACTTACCGTTGGGGCCGATAGGCTGTTTCGCCATGAAACTATTCTGAAGAAGCCTCTGATACTAGCCCCTGGAACATTTATATAATAATATCCCCACCTCTAAGGTGAACTAATTTAACTTATAAGAGTCTCTACAGCTAGAGCAGATCACAGAAATGGACATATTCTTACCCTTTATGCTTAGGGATATCCTGTAAAAAATTGTACATATTTTTTTTATGTAACCGAAAAATCTAAACTATGATTTATTTATATCCGGCCCGAATAGATATCTATTTAATCGGTACGCAAGCTGTAGATTTTAATACTTCCCATTTTGTTTAAAAGAAACGATTGAAATATATATTTTCCTGGGAAGCTCTCTTATTTATAAAATGTTTCGATCATAACCTAAAATAATTGTCAATTAATTAACTAATTCTTTTATGTCATTAGAACTGGCCTGTATCCGAGTAGGTATAATTAGTAAACTGCCTCACATCTCAATTCTTACGACCCTCTCTCGACTAAGCTACTATTGGAAAACATTCTATTTTAAAAAGTTGGATAAGCATCCCCAAAGGGTTATTCTGCATTAATCCCTTTATTTTGCTCACGTAGGTCGTGGTAAAAATTTGGCGCCCAACGTGGGGCCATTTACTCAAAGCCAGTATACCAAATGCTCTTTTAATTAATTTTATTAAAAATCATGAATTTGATCTAATTAAAAGTTAAAAGTAAATACTATTTTATTTATCGTGGTAAAAGTATGTCGGTATTTCTTTTGAATTTTGAACCATAACAACCCCCTCTTACCTAAGAAAAGTGTTTTCCCTTCTAAAGGTAAAAACACTTAAAGGAAAATGTAATTCCTAAGCCAACGTAGCTCAGAAACAATCTATACTTAAATATTAAAAGTTATAATTAAAAATATATACAATAAAAACAATTAAAAAAATTTATTTTTTACACACTAAAAAAATTAAAAAGGTTTTCTTATAAGCAAATGAAATCCTCCGTTCACCACAGGACAGGTATAATATAAAACCAAGGTATCATGTGAGTTCAATGTTTCGAAAATGAAGATAGAAAGTTATATTAAATAGACCAATTGCGTTTAGTCACCCTGGACTAAAGGATAAGTTAAGGTTTAGGTTAGGATAAGTTAAGGTTTAGGATAAGTTTAGGTTAAAATAGGTTCAGGTTAGGATAGTTTTTGATTTTGGATAGGTTTAGGTTAGGATAGTTTTTGGTTTAGGATAGGTTAAACTTGCGATAGTTTTTATTTACACGAAGTATCTACAATTATATATACAATTTTTAGTCTTTGTTCTGATCACCAGGCTTAGCCCTTTTAGGATCTATATCATTTAGATCTGGGGATGGGCTAACAGATCTTTGGCGCGCCATATACCTCCTGATCGACCATCTGTATCTCCCAGTTCATATGACCAAGGGGATAGATCGGCATATTCGGTATGGGCCTACAAATGTAGGTGATAATTTTGAAGTAAAATGTTTTGAAGCATCCGATAATGAAAAATTTATCTTCCACACCTCTTGATTAAAAGAAAATGTATCGGGCCTGTGTCTTTGATTGTAAGTTCTACTACCGTTTTAATATACCTTCTTAAATCGACGACAAACATCTGCGTAAACCTCTTCTTAAGCTGTACTTTGAGAAATGAGTTCCTCACTTTTATCAAAGTCAATTACGTCATGTAGGGGAGTGCCATCGTTCCCACTAATTTGTAGTTCGCGTCCAAATACAATAAAATTTTGGGTTAAATCCGTTACTTCATGACGTCAGATCGTATGGCCCAACCATTCTTTAAGAGGTAACATGGTTTTTACCACACGATTCACTCTCTCCACAGGATTGCTTTGAGGATGGTAACTGGCCGTAAATACTTGTTTTATTTGATATTCCTCCATGAGAGAACGAAAAGCTTTCGACTTAAATTGTACACCGTTGTCGGTGGTTACTCGATTTGAAGCACCAAATACTAAATTTACCTTTTCTTGTAGAAGCTTGATAATAGGAGGAGTGGTAGCAGATCTCATTGGAAATGAGGGACAAAATTTGCTAAAGCAATTACATATGGCTAAAATATAACAATTTCCTGAAGATTATCTCGGCAAGGGACCCATAATGTCGATAATAAGTAGTTGGAAGAAGCCCGTGACCTATCTTTAAGAGGTAACATGGTTTTTACCACACGATTCACTCTCTCCACAGGATTGCTTTGAGGATGATAGCTGACCGTAAATATTTGTTTTATTTGATATTCCTCCATGAGAGAACGAAAAGCTTTCGACTTAAATTGTACACCGTTGTCAGTGATTACTCGATTTGAAGCACCAAATACTAAATTTACCTTTTCTTCTAGAAGCTTGATAATAGGAGAAGTGGTAGCAGATCTCATTGGAAATAAGAGACAAAATTTGCTAAAGCAATTACATATGGCTAAAATATAACAATTTCCTGAAGATGATCTCGGCAAGGGACCCATAATGTCGATAATAAGTAGTTGGAAGGGGCCCGTGACAGAAGTGGTTTTTGTCAACATTTATCCTGCTCTTTTTCGTTGCTCAGGTTTATTCTGTATACAAACTGTACAACGATTAATATAGCGAGCTACATCGTATTTCGTCTTGGGCCAGTAAAAGAATGATGATATTCGGCTCAAGGTTTTAAAAATACCCATGTGGCCACTTAAGGGTGGTTCATGATGTTTATTGATCATTTTCTTGCGTTGTCCTTTGGGTACCACCTTTAACCACTCTTGGTGATAGTGGGTAAGATCTGGGAACCTCAAATTTGCCCACTTGAAAAGATCTGTACCCTCAACTCTGTAGCCACTTTTTCGGCGGTCCATCATTTGGATCGGCAAAAGCATTTCAATCTATGGGATGAACGGCACGGGAAAGGGCATCTATGACTACATGTTTCTTCCCTTTGCGATGTACGATTTCAAAGTCGTATTGTTGTAACCGAAGCGCCCATCTGGCGATACGACCTACAGGGTCCTTGATGGTAAATAGCCATTCTAAGCTAATATGGACAACATCTGATGCTATCAAAATCAAACATGATTAGCAACAGATTATTCTACCATAATAGCGACATAATTGGTTACCGGCAAATATTAAGTTTTTTGCATCTGCTAGGTCAAAATAGAAACCGAGTTTTGCATCTAATATAGTTTTTTAAATGTATTTTATTCTTTAAAAGACCGACTTATGATTTTCCTTATTGTAAGTAATCTATAGACAGTGTATAAATGTACATATTGTACAGAAAAAATAAATTTTTAACAAATTTGCAAAAAACGAGGTTTGCATATAATGTTCTCATGTATCATTTTGATCATTTTCCTTTTCGAACAATTCGATGTTCGATATATTCTTTTGTCGATCAAATGCATTCAATTTTGCCACCCAAGTGTAATATGTTCGTCATACTTGTTCTGCGTGATGTTCAGCAAGTGGTTCAAAAAAATCTGGGGGTTGGCAATGGTGTAGATACGCCAAAGGATGACAAAGCATACTACATATCCCCTCATAAATGCGATAGTCCACATATTTTGTACCCAGTATCTTGACAATATAAAAGTATCAATCATAAATCATCAACAAGATTTGTCAAACTGTTCCTCCATGTATAAATAAGAGTCGTATCTAATTAGCGATCCGTTTATTACAAGTTATTTTTTAAATGAGATGTTTAGATATATTTATTTATATTAAAAAAATATTAAAAATAAAATACGAAAGGAAGGATTAAAGTATCAAACTTGAAGCCCATATTAATATCGCACATTTTTATTTTGGGTATATATTTTGATTCGCATTGTACCGTAAAATGTGATAATTTTAAACTTAATTTTCTAAATATAATGTTTGTTTTTTACCGAGCTTAATTTAAAAAAATAACTAATAGAGGGCTTGTATTGATAAAGTGTGAACATTTACTTAAAAAATAAATATTTTTAAAAACAAAGTAAATAAAATAAAAACATGCTGAACAACTTTTTACGCGAAATAAAACGTCTTT
Source organism: Psylliodes chrysocephalus (assembly GCA_927349885.1). Lineage (NCBI taxonomy): Eukaryota > Metazoa > Arthropoda > Insecta > Coleoptera > Chrysomelidae > Psylliodes > Psylliodes chrysocephalus. Next base: position 38,175,533 of record OV651817.1, read on the forward strand.
GATACCCCCATAAAAATATGTTTAAAACGCACACAAGATTTTCAAAGTGATCATAATCGCCCCGTTTGCAAATTGACGTTGTAGTTTTTTTGATATGTCAAATTTTGTTTTAAGAGCGACTTTGATCGGAATGATTTAGACTTCAATTTACTTTCACACTAAACAAAAAAGTACCTTCATACAAAAATAAATACCTAAATCAAAGAATTCATATGACAAAAACTAATAACTAACTTTTTTAAAATTAGAAACTGTGTAAAATATTATTATTTGGCTATTAATGTTCTTTGGGTATTTAAAAGTTTAAATCATTTTGAAAGTTCCTGGACAATAACTTTCTTCTCAAACTTTATCTCAGCCGTTCCATCAACATTTGCTGGTCGGGGCAATATGGCAGAAATATATGATAATCGCACTGCCGATCCTTTGGCATAAGCTTAAATACTCTTTTTTCTTGGTTTGTCGACTTATAGCCAACCATTGTATATTTAGTTTCTGAAAATTGTGACTGAATTTTACAGACATATTTGTACTGCATGGAACGTCGTTTCCCCCCAAGGAAATGAACCAAAACAAAACATTCTGGAAATAAAATTTGTGGATCGGGATGCATATATTCTACTTCATCTATAGCTCAAGCATCGACTGAAGGATTATCCGACTCTCCGACATGTCTAAAGCTTCATCTGAACGGCTGCTGTTAACGGTTGCAACACTTTTTTTTGGCTCAATATTGATGCGTTTTCTTTTTCGTTGAATTCTTTTGGCCACCAAAACGATTTGCACGTAATAATTCTGAAAGAGCATCTTCAACAATGGGCCCCGGATTGTTATCGTTCTCTGACGTTCTCGGAATTTTGTCGAGGACTTTCATGGGGTTGAATGCGTGTATTCCACTCGCGTAAAAACCATTAATTTGATTCCGTTTTATTGCAGATTTTTCTTGGTCTCCTTTTTTAATACTGATTTGTGGCGTAGCTTGGTCCATTTTCTGTATAGCACGCTTTAAAAGCGTCCAACAGTTGGCATATATGCGTCGAATTTGGCACGAGACAAACGAAGGAAATGTTATTCTCTTCACATAAACGAATAATAAATTGTCACTTATTAGTACCTTTCTTCCCTCTAATCTTCTAGCATGTGGTAAGAAGCTAGTTTCAAACCAATCCTGGAATGTGTTTGTGTATATCCATCTATGGGATGTCCTATTAAATCTACATCCAGTTACACAACATGGCTTGTCACAACATGGGTAACCTTTAATGCCTCCTTCCTTCCAGGTATTATATAAGTGCTCACTCTTATATATTACATAAGGAAGCAATAGGATACTATTCGCAGATCTACAAACCATGATGGTATTGTTGCTTTTATATTGATTTAAAACTTTTTCTGGATATTTGGTACCCCTTCGATATATAGCATGAGCCTTTCCCGGGTCGTCGCCGACGTTGGTTTCATCATAATTAAACGTATTATCAGGCGTTACCCCTTCTAATATTTGCTGGAAGTTCAAAAAATAAATCTCTAACGTTTCCTTGGAAATCGCAGCGCGGCTCTTGTTTATGTTACTAGCTAGGTGTTGAGCAAATTTTGTTTTGTGTCGTTTTAAAAGACTAAGGACCCAATCCTTGCCTAAAATGTTATTTTTTAATTTGGTTACAGCTCGTCCGGATTTGTCTAAATACGCTATTCCAAGCATTCTTAAATCCAGAAGAGTAAATGGGAATTTCCAATCAGCACACTTAACAGCAGCATTTATAAGGGCACTTTCTTCAGTTGTGGAAAACGTAGGTTGCCCACCCGCATCGCGTAAATGTCTGCCATACAATTTGTTATGTAGTGCTCCAAACCGCAGCCCTTATTGACAACCGCCCATCGGCGATTTTTTCAAATGCCTCCTGAAGTTGCTCGTCTGTGTAATTTTGGTAATAACGAGTATCTTTTTATAAGTTCTTACCATCTGAAACAAAAAGACAATATATAAATTAGTCTTAATTATAGAGAAACCTAAAAAGTCAACCAACGGGCAAATTTGATCGTATATCAAAGTGTGCTATTACGATTTTACTATAGCTACCATTTTTGTATAAACATGCATTTAAGGATAAATCATCCAAATTTATGCCTAATTACAATTATACTTTCAAAAATTGTGTGAAAATAAAACTTACCTTAGCGAATTCAAAGTTATAACCACTTAACAAAATCTAAAATAAGGTGATGTCTGATTTTCGATTAATTTTCTAATGGAGTCTTTTAAATATAATCACCTCGCATTAACCACTGCTCGTTCACAAGTGCAACTGCCAAATGTAATGTCAAACATAATTTAAAAGTGAATAGCTGCCCAGCTAAAATAGTTTTATCTTTGGGTGGGGGCTACTATCATTGTCGCCTCCAAAACTCAAAGTCGCCCCATATTACGGTATTTATAAAAACCAACCACACATCCAAATAAAGAAATTTAGATTACGGATTTTTATTTATTTAAAATCTATATCGACAACTATAAAAAATGTATCTACGATTATTACTTATTACGATGCGAGTCAAAATTAAGTAACTTGCTAGAAGAAGAAGAAGTATCGAGTTGTGAAAAAAGTCCAAAAAGAGGTCAATTCTGTTTCTAAACGTCGCATTTTTTGTATAATACTTAAACATCAAGAGTAAAACTTGTAAATATAGTGATACCATCGGCAGTTTGGTTATACATAGCCCCACCACTATATGTTATTTCATATTTTGACACTCCAACTAATTGACAACATAGTAATGTTGTCGATGTTGTTACTTGACACAAGGAAGTCTTTTTGAGAAAAACAATTATGCATTTTATTATATTTACACACATAACCCTGTATATCCAAATATTATGTTAAAAAGTGCAGAACTTAAATACAAAATTGACCAGTTTTTTGGAATTATTTCAAAATCAATATTAACAATTTTTATTTATTTATCACGCCATCTCATAATGTGATATCGAGAATTAATAAAATGAAAAAAAAAGGCACCAAATTTGATTTCTATTTCACTTACCCTAAAATACACACATAGATTGTATTAAACAGAAAATTAAAATAGATAGTTGGAAACAAAATTTAAAATGTCTGGTATTTATTGGCAGGTCACAAAACACCAGAAATATAAGTTTAAAATTTTATTAATTATTTTCCTATCCTCCTGCGACATCTGAATAGGAAAGTAGCATTTTGCTAAAGTAGTTTATAAAATACAAATAAAACTTCCTACGGACAATTTAAAAAGTTTGATTACTTTAGCTATTTTCGACAGTCGTTTTCAGACATATAAATAAACAATTCGTATTTCCAATATTACGACATTGTCAAAACCACACTAAACCATAACCGTAATAATAAAACATAAAAGCACCTTTCAACAACTCTCGTATTCCACATTTCTACCATCCCGATCCACCCCAATTTTCCTCTCAATGACCCAACAAGCAACTTCACTTTTATGTGTCGTTTCAGGTTCGTACAGATCGGACGATACGGAGGACGCTGTGACAACAGATAATCCGACGAGCCCGTTCCCCACTCAACCCACGACGTTAGTATCGCCCCGATCGCCCATTCCTCTTCATCGACAGGCCTCACCTTTCCCCTTGGAGAACACCAACTCAAGGAGGATGCATTATCAGACGCCGCAAGATAGGCTGAGGGGGAATAACGGTAAGTGAAAGGTTAATAACATACGGATATGGGATGATCTATAAAAAAAAGTGTTAAAGCTTCTGATAAAAAAACGCGAAAGCAATTTTAAAGACAAAAATTGAAAAATTGTCTGGGACAAGAAGCTGCAGAGCTGCTAGGAAACTCTTAAGTTACTATGACAATATTACATTAGTCAAATAATATTTGATTATTACCAGACAGAAACTGCGCCTTCTTACGCTCATTCTGACTGGTTATTGCCAAGTACGGAAGTTTGGGCTGTCAGACTTCGCACTTTATGGGAAGTGCGAGCTAGAAGATGCGACTATCGAACATATCTTTTGGGATTACCCGATGCCCTCATCCATAAGTAAATTTGTGTTATACGAATATTGGAATATTGAGACTAGCCAACATAAGAGAGGCACCTCTTGCGACGTTATTAACTATATTAAGACAATATCCTAGCTTATGAGCTAAGTGTGAGCCCACCGATTCAGGAGGATGTACACTGGGCCTAGTGAGGCCTAAGTGCTGTGAGGGCCACCCACCCTCTCCGCGACACAGTATACAGAGATAGTCTAGGACATTGATTCTGACTTATTTTCTTTATCATTGGTACTACTTCTTTTTGGCATGCAATATATTGTCACGCTTTATATCAATTTATATTTTCAATAGTATATTACATTACGAGTGTGGAAAATCACTTTTCACACAAGTGATGTACAATATTTTTCCTACGACCACAAAATAATTTCATCAAAAAATGTAAAACCAGATTATTATAATAATTAAAATGTATTTAAAAAAATAATCAACAGTAATCGTATTTATTAAATTTTCATAATTTCTAAACAAATAAAAAAAAATAAAAAAAAAAATAAAAAAAAAATTCTGGCACAGTGCGATTCGATCGCGGTCGTTGGACGGTCTCAAATTGCAAAGTTGATGCTCTAACCAACTGAGCTAACAGGCCTTACGGTAATTGATTGATCTAATCGCTTATGTGTTTAACCAGAATAAAAAGCAAATATATCTTAGTTATTTTAAAAATAATTGTTAAAGATAAATATCTAGGATCTAATTTACAATAATTTAACAATCATATCGATTTTAGTATTAATATGGACATTACATAGATCAAAATAGAAATTATGTGTTTGACATTTTCTGACAGCTACTGCGGAAAGTAGCATATTCTCACTTGGGTGGAAAGTAAATTCTTATTCATACGCGTGTGATATAGGGCACTTTCCATAGGTCTATATAGTGTGATATGTGTCACTTTCCTAAGTGGTCGTAGGAAAAATATATTTTCTATTAAAATAATAAATTGTGTATTGTATAATTTATTCGCAAATTCATATTATGTTATTATCACTACAAGGTTGATTATTTAATAATTATTAAACAGCAAAATAATAAAAGTCTAATTGCCAAGTGGTACACATTCTGGTATACCGATATATTATCGTTGGGGCCAGTGTCCAGTGTCCAGTGTCACAATTGTTGTAACACGGTAGATAAAATGTACAGTGCTTTTCAAAAGTCCCCTCCCTCTTTTCTTTTGAACCATGATACTTAGAATAATGAAATTTGGAGGATTTAAATAAACAGTAGTTAGTTTCTTTACTAGTGGTAACAGGTGACGTCATAGTCAAAGATGACGTCACAATACGACTGGAACCAATAATATTAAATGGGACCTTATGACAAGTGACACCTCGTTTGAATACCTATTCAGTCATACTAATTATGTTTGTATTTATGGTGATTTTGATAGATAAAATACATAAACACTAAAATTTGAGTTTTGCTTTTAATTAATAAAGATTTAAGAACCAGTTTGAGCTCCAGTAAAAAGTGTTAAATGTGTTGTAAAAACGTGATCAAAGATTTTGAAAATTAAACTGTTTGTGTATCTAAGCTAATGACATCAACCTGTAAAATCATATAGGAAAAACAGGCTTTAGTTTATGAGAAAACTGCATATCTTTATCCAGAATAAGGTAAATTTATTATTTATCACCTACAACATCTAAATAAGGGAATTTAGTTCAAGAGCTAACCTAAACTTTAAGTACACTGTTCTAATGTCTGAAAACATTGAAGAATTAAAGAAATTTATCGTTCAGCAGAACGAAATTCTTAGTAAAACAATTACTCAACAAATTTCAGAAGTTAAAAAAGAAATATTAGATAATAAGAAGTATGTACAAAATTTAGAACATAAAATCATACAACTGCAAAATAAAAATGAAACTTTAGAGAGGATTTCAAAAGAAAATAATATAATTATATTTAACTCGCAATACAAAGAAGGCGACGATATACTGCAGTTTACAATTAACTTATTCGAACAATATCTTGAACTACAAATCCCGGAAGAAGAATTTAGTAAACTATATACATTTAAGGACAAAAATAACGAACCTGTTATCTTCGTTAAACTCACCAGATACTTAACAAAGACCACTGTGTTAAAAAATACCAAGAAACTAAAAGGGAAAAATATATACATAGTCGAAGATTTGACAGTTGAAGAGCGAAAAGAACATAAGGTACTGGTACATCACCTAAAAGAAGCTCGAGGAAACAATCAAAAGGCCCACATATTTCGAAAAAACTTGTATATAGATGTCCAGCGGCACACATACAATGATCTAGTGCAGAAGAGTAACATACATAGTGTAAGAATAAATGTCAACGGCGACGATGAAGCAACCCAAAGTGACCAATCTTTACCTGCTGAGAAAAACTACGAAGATTTGAATTCAAAAATTCATCGAAGTAATTCCAGCTCCAGTACTAAAAGTGAAAGAAATTTAAGAAGCAGCAAAAAAGAAACCGTTTAAATCGTAGTCAATTAAGTACGTACTTTTTAGATATTTTAAACAAACTTTATTTTATTTTAATTCATGTATTGATTTTATTATTCGTTGTTAAAATACTTAGTAGTAGATTGATAATTATTTTATACTGTAATTTCTTTGTATGAAATCAATAGTTACAATTCATTATCTTTATGGATCCTTATATACGAGATTTTAAAGTAGAAAAAATATCAACATATTCTCTAAACACTGCCAATGAAGCAAAAGAAGTTTTATCTATAAATAATAGTTCTAAAAATTTTTAAATTCTTAATACCAATATTAGTAGTGTTTCAAAAAATATAGATGAGTTAAAAATTTTTCTTGAAGGACTTGGAACATCTTTTGAATGCATAGTTTTAACAGAAACTTGGCAGGTTCCGGATACCTCTTTCCTTGATATGCCTAATTACATAACCCTTTATAGTGAAGGTGGATACAATCAAAATGATGGTGTTATTGTCTTTGTAAAAGCTAACCTGTACCAGAATCATAACCAAATTCAACTAAATGAAAGTATTTTACTTAAAATTAAATTAATGGTAGGTAGACAATCTGTTGGCATTTATGCCTTCTACAGATCTCCAGCAAGTAGAATTAATGATTTTTTAGACCAACTAAATGATATATTAAATGAAGGCAATGATAACTTTCATCATAGTTTATTTATAGGAGACATAAACATTGACTTATTAAGGAAAACTGAAGATTCAAAAAATTATCTTGACATGATGAGTGAGTATGGGTTTCAATCAACCATAAATACTGTGACAAGGGAAAGAAATGGATCTAAGTCATGTATAGATCATATATTTATAAAAACAGAACAACAAAATTATGATAAACTAATACCAATCACTCTCTCTACTACAATCACTGATCATTACATAACTTTATTACAAATTGTATTAGAAAAAGGAAATGGTAATCTCATGCACAATAATAATGACAAATATTTTAAAAAAATAGATGAAACAATGTTACAAGAAGTTAGTAGACGTATTAACTGGGAAGTTGAATTATACCCAATACAGGATCTTGAATCTGTAACAAAGAAATTTATTGATTTAATAAACACTTGCATACATAAATCTACTAAATATATTAAAATAAAAAATAGTGAACGAAAAAGAAAAAATTGGATTACGAAGTCATTAATTAAACAGGTAAATGAGAAAAATAACTTATATTTATTATGTAAACAAAATCCAAATAACGACAATATGAAAAATAATTATTTAACATATAAAAAAGAAACTGAAAAGAATATAAAAAGTACAAAAAAGGAATATTATAAAAAATTAGTAGAAAATGAACAAAAATCAAGTAAAAAACTTTGGAACACGGTAAATGAAATATTAAGTATTAAAACAACAAAACAAATAAATAACATTAAAAACGAAAAAAATGAAATTGTTACAGATCCTAATGAAATTGCAAATATATTTAATAACTTCTTTGCCAATGTAGGACAAAACTTAGCAAAAAATATAAATAAAAATCCAAACTATAAAAGTAAAAAATCTACTAATAATAACTCAATTTTTCTTAACCCTACAAATATAACTGAGGTACAAAACACCATACATGGTTTAAAAAATAATAAATCTCCTGGGGAGGATGGAATAAAAGCTGAAACGTTAAAGATTATTTCACATTCTATAAGCAAACCCTTGACAGACATCATTAATAAATCAGTTGAAACAGGCTACTTTCCCTCAATTCTAAAAAACTCAATAATAACCCCAATATTTAAAAGTGGAGATACCGAAAATGTCACGAATTATAGGCCTATCTCGTTATTGTCATCAGTTAGCAAAGTTTTTGAAAGAATTTTAAAAACTAGACTAAATGCCTTTTTATCCAAATATAATCTGCTGTCAACATCGCAGTATGGGTTTAGAGATAATAAATCTACACAAGATGCAATACATTCTTTAACAAAAACCATCTATGAATCTTTAGACTCAAGCACTCCATCTATAGCAGTTTTTCTGGATTTAAAGAAAGCCTTTGACACAGTGGATCACTCCATACTTCTAGATACACTGGAAGATATGGGTGTACGAGGTACAGCGCATAAGTTGTTTAAAAGTTATTTAACAAACAGAAAACAGAAAGCAAAATTTAAAAATATAATTAGTGGAGAGGTAGAAATCACGTGTGGCGTACCTCAAGGGACGGTGCTGGGGCCGTTGTTATTTGTAAGTTATTTAAATAATTTATTCATACAGGATACTATCGGTAAAATTATAAGCTTTGCGGATGACACTATAATATATTATACGAGTAACAACTGGTACAATCTAAAATTAAGCATTGAAAAGGATCTTAATAAACTCAAAGACTGGTTTGATAGTAGATTACTTTCAATCAATTTTGAAAAAACTCTATACATACCTTTTAGTAGCTATGACATATCTTTGCCGGAATACAGTCTTAAAATCCAACAAAACTTTTCAATAAAACCTGCGAAAAAGATCAAATACTTAGGGATATATATAGACAATCATCTCAGATGGGACTATCACATAGATTATTTAACAAAAAAACTACGTAGTATTTTATTTAAATTTAAACAAGTTGTAGGATTTTTGGAATATAAACATAGAAAAATTCTATATCATAGTTTGGTTGAATCACATCTTCATTATGGCATTATTGGTTGGGGAGGGGTATCAAGAACTTACCTTCGTGCACTTGAAGTCTCTCAAAAACGGTTTCTTCGAATAATATTCAATAAAACAGCAAGACATTCAAGCAATCTTCTCTATAGTGAATCACAAATGTTAGATATTAGGCAATTATATAGTATCCAGCTAGGGTGTCAACAGTACAAAAACAAAAATGAACTTACCAGATTAAGCCATCAATATCAAACAAGAACAAAACACTTACACTGTATACCAATAACTTCGAAATCTGTAGGACAAAGAAGATATGTATATTTAGGTCCAAAACTGTTCAATTACTTACCACAGAGAATAACAGAGGAAACTTCTTATAAGAGCTTTAAAAAGCAACTTACACTCTTCATAAAAGAAAGTGAAAGAACAGATATTCATAAAATAATAGAGAGTTGAACAAGAACAAAATAGAAAATAAAAAAATAAAAATTTTTCTCTTAGTCTATTCTTTCAATGATTTTAATTAATATTTTATGTAGCCTAGTAAATAAAAAAAAAAAAAATATATATATATATATAAAAAAAATTTAAAAAAAAAATGTATAACTTAAAATTATTATATATTTTATCAAGTTTTTATTTAATGCATTTCTAATATATGTATTTAAATATGTTCTTTTAATAATCATATTTTTTTTACCACAAACAAGTATTTATAATACTTCAGTGGATATTTTTAGGTTTATTCATCCAATTGGATTGATTGTATGTATTTTTTAATTATTGTATATATTTTTATTATGAATAAACATTATTATTATTATTATTATTATTAGTTCTTATATTAACTGTTCAAAATATGCTTCATCTACTTCTTGGCAGCAAAACATCCTAACTAAGGCTATAACTATTTGCCTTGGTGCTCCGGGGCGACTTAAAGATGATTAATGGTGCCATTTGATTAACAGTTAAGTAAAACTTAATAGTCACAAGAGAACACACGTGTTGGAATAAAACAAACAATTAGGTTATTACTCTAGTCAATGTCCTATATTAAACTAGAGAGTTAATCAAGGTAGTACGTTGACATTCTAAAAAGTAAAACGTTAAAAAAAAATCGAGTAAGGACTCTTCTCCGAAACTCTTGCCTAAATACCAGAGTATTCTAAAGTTTAACAAAAAAGTGTTATTTTTTTGTTGAATTTGCTAAGAGATATTATATTGCTTTTATGGTATTTAAAACAACATGTAGCAATGTGCAGCAATGTGTAGCATAAGAAGACGTGCCGTGTATCGTCAATTATGTAATTTTGAATGAGGTAGGATAGTGGGGTCTAGGGTAGTCTGAAATAAACGGACTCAATAGAATGAGGAGTGAAACAGGGTAATTTTCAGTGATAAGTCTGAGTCGCGTTACTGCTTGTGGACTCACGATTTTCATATGGAGTGCCAGACTGTATTTACCAGAGGAATTATGGGATGGGGTATCATAGCAATTAGAAGCAAGTCACCACTGGTATTTTTAGACAGAAATATGAATGACCAGTCCTTCATTAATAACATGTTACAACCTGTTGAATTGATATACCTTCAGCAACTGTAAAACCGCATATTTCAGCAAGAAAACGCCAGACCATATACAGCTGTAGTTACCAGACACTTTCTTCGACAAGCTAATGTAACCACACTTCCATGGCTTGCAAGGTCGCCTAACTTATCGCCCATTGAAAATGTATGGCATATGATAGGTAGAAGTCTGGGTTGTTTGTAAGCTCTTATAATGGATGTAGACCGGCTACGTTACGAGGTTAGATAAGCCTGGGAGAACATACCTCACGCAAATATCGATAATCTGATTTGCAGCATATCACGAAGAGTTGCATAGTGTCAAAACTTACTTGAAGGCGCAACTCACTAGTGATGATTTATAAATACCTTTTAATAAATTTGTTTCATAATTTCATCAATTATTATTTTTATTGATCCCAATAACTTCTTAAAATAATAATAAAACATATTCACATTTACTGGGTGTTGCAATTTCAATGTCACACAGATTATATAATTATATGGTGAAAGTTTCCAGTGCTATTTTAGTTAGTTGTTAATAGGTTCAAACTATATAATTCAGTAAACAGTTTATCTAGCTGTCATAAACCATAGGTCTTTATTAAAAGTTTGGATATTGTCATGAAATTCCTAATCCGACCCTGTGTACGCGCGACCTTGGAAGTCTGCCAATCGATTCATGATCGAAGCAACCTTTGACGGAAACATGTCATGGACCAACTACCTTAAACAGTTCAAGACAGCTGCGAGGGCAAAGGAATGGTCTGAGAGAGAAAAGGCCGTAAATCTTCAAATCGCCAGCGACAGAATGAAGAAGCGATACGATACCCAAGCCACAGATGGATGTTTCAAAGAAGGCGACAAAGACTGGCTCTATAACCCAAAAAGACAAAAGGGTTATTCTCCAAAGCTTCAAAGGTCTTGGGAAGGTCCGTACCTCGTCAAGAAAAAAATCAAAGATGTCATTTACCGTATAAGTAAGATCCCGAACGGTAAACCAAAGGTAGTGCACCAAAACCGGCTAGAGCCATTTGAGGGTAACCATGAAGGGGAAGAAGAAGTAAACCAACTCCAAGAAACACCTGACCTTGTCTTTGAAGAATTTATGGGTGCATATGGAGGTACCGGAAAAGCAAGATATGGTGTTACAACCGAGCAACAACAAAACTTGCTCACGGTTCCTAAAAATTACTCGCTGGTCCATAGCACTTCCGCCAACATCTACGACGCTCGAGGTAGGCATCTGTATTCCGGAAGAAGTTTGTTCGATTGCTAGAACTTCAAGATCAGTTACCAGCTCCTGGAAAATCATTAAAACTTCAAGATGGATTGCGTTATCTTTCCAATTTGGTAACAAAGAACACCTTCCGAGATCGATCCACCTATCATGATGTATGAGAAGCATTACTCAGTCTGAGGGAGCATGTAATGGAGTCCAATATACAGAAACTAGCTATGCCAAAGATAGATAGCAACCAGTTGAATTGAAAGATTATTAGAAAATGGTGGAAGTAATCTTTTAAGATACCTAGGTTAAAATACTGGTCTGCGGCCATTGTCCCAGGGTTCAGGTTATAACCAAGACTGTCGCTTGTTACTTCCATGCAACTGGAAATTGTAAAAGAAGATTACATACAACCATTCGGTTTTAGTTCCAGGAGGAACTATTTCTTAAGGAGGGGGCAATGTCATGAAATTCCTTATCCGACCCTGTGTACGCACGACCTTGGAAGTCTGCCACTCGATTCATGAGCGAGGCAACGCTGACGTGTGAAAACAGTCATAGAGATGGAATTTTCGGGAGCGCCCAGAAACGACGAACACAGAATTGGCTTGGTATAAATAGCCGACTCATCGGCACACAGTTTAGTTTAGTTCAAAGTATTGGAATGAAAAGTTAAAGTGTAATTAATAAATTAGAATTGTGAGTTAGTGTCTATGTATTATATAAATTAAATAGTTTTGTCTTAAATAAATTGTAAATAGTGTGTTTTAAATAAATAAACTATAAATAAATTAGACTATCGTCACAATATATTATCAAATAGTGCTTTATTCCCTAAATATTATTTGATTTTATTTATTCTTGGGGCTACTAGTTATTTTGTACTTATTTAAAAAGTACATTTGTTACTGTTTTAATACTTATTATTTTCTCCCCCCTTTTCAAAACCTGTTATAAACTATTTCGAGCATTGTGTTCTGATTTGGAATAATAAATAATTAATCTCAGTTTACTGTACATATTTTTCTCTTTGATCACTAAAAATGTTTTTAAATGCTCCTTCTAAAGTAGATTGGTATCACTGCTATTACTAGTAGGCGATTCTATAGGTTTTAGGTTCCACTGTTAGATAAGGTTTTATTTATAGCCTTACAGTAAGTATATTCTTAAAACAAAATACGTTTAACTAAATAAATAGCAAACACCAGAATATAGAAGGACTGACTGCGATCAATTGAGCAATTAATTTTCTTCAATCAATAAAAACCTGATTAGTCTTCTTATAATACCGTTCAAGTTTTGTCCAGTCTGTCAAAAGCTTCCGAAAAATCAGAGTAAATCAGTTCGTAAATTGACGACCATTACAATTATATATTTGTTTTTATTTTTAAATTGAATTTTAAAAAACTATTTTTGTTCTCAGGTGAAATAATCTACGCCCAAAGTAACAAAAAGACCATAAGTAACTCCACATTGGGCCGATCTGGAAGGAACAGGCACAGAATTGGTGCTATGACATCCAGCGGTAGTGCGACTTCTTGCAACAGTTGCACCGATAACGTTGTCGTTCCAAATGGAGATATTTTGTACCATGACCAAAACCAGCAACAGCGGATGTGCTTAAATAATGGTAAGAAGTTTTAAATATTGTTCAATATTAATGCAATAATATTAGTATCAGAAAATTGTAGCATATAATTTATAATGTACATAATAAAATATTAATATCCGATATAAGGTTATTTTGTATATTTTGTGATACATAGAAGTACGTAAATATTAATTAAATATTTAGATTTAGATTTAAATATGAACAAATAAAAAACACGATTTAAATAAAAAATTTAATTTGCAACATTTAAATTCGAGCTCTTATAAATTTTAATTAGTTGTTTAATTAATTTTCCGTTTATAATTGTTATTGAAAACATATAATATTGGCAAATATTTCATCATTTTATATTTATTTACAATATAAAATTCAATACTTGCATTTTATTTGGTTTTAGTAATAAATACATTTTGCTGTAACCTATGTAAATATTTTTGTCTGAGTAATAATTATAAAGTGCCCATACAAGATGAGCCAAAAAAAACATTATACTAATTAAGGCTATGATAGATTATAAACGAAAAATTATAGAAGAAGAAAATCTTGGATCCATGTCACAAAATTAGAAAAAATAACTACTTCTTGAGCTAATACCACAACAGGTGTTGGAACACATCCAACGAAAAAAAGATGAAAGAGTATTGTTTTTTATATTCTAGTTTTGATTTTGCTTACTAACGGGAACGTCACTATTGGAATGGTTTCGTCCTTATTAGGACTCTCAAATAGATGCTGTAGAGCGTAAAATTAACTTGGCTATATTGATGTTGATTGAATAAAAATAACTAGTAGAATGTAGCGCTATCTATACTCAGTAAAAAAAATAAAGCTCGCTTATACATCTAATTTGTGAACTAGGTACTACAAGCAATCCCATACACCTAGTTTTTGATCTGGCTATACAGGGTGTACCAATAAAAACTCCAAGGCCGGATATTTTGGTAAGTAACAGAGATATTTTAATTCTGTAAAAGCCAGTGCCTAGAGCGCTAAGAGAGCTTCAGTTCTAGATATAAATTAATTTTAAATAGGTCTATATGTAGATGGCGCTGCGCTCAATATATTTTTTTCGATGGAAGGATCTTTCTTATATAAAGCATCTTGTAAAAAAAGCATTTTTAAGCAGATTTTGTTTTATAAAATAATTCGATAAATCTAGCCATTTTTAACATACAGAGTGGGTCACTCAAAACAGTTTCATCCTGTTTTTCAGCATTAATCATTGGATTTTAGGAAAATGCTAAAACTAGTCGATTTTTATTTCAAATTAAAAACATTTTTACAATACAGACATCTGTCATGTGTCAACCCCTTCCCTTGTACTTCTCCAACACCTTAATTTTAAATAGGAATTGTACCATGTATGGTACATCATTGAAAAGGTAATTTAATGGAGAAATCAGAAATTTTTCTGTATATTGCGTTATTTAAATTTTATCGCCCTCTAGCGGGATAAAAAACTACTACGTATTATAGAGTTTGACACTACAATGTGTAGTATATCTTTAAAAAGGTATTCTTATAGGGAATTTAGAAATATGACTGTTCATTGCAATACTTTTAATTGTACCGCCCTTTATCGGATAAAAAAACTGTACGTATTATAAAGTGTGACACCTTATTGAAAGCAATTTTAATTACTAATTCAATGCACCAAATAACAATAATTTAAATATCCTCTATATTGCACTTGCAATAGTTTGAAAATTATTCATGCATTATTTCAAACATTATTGCTAACTTTATTTTGTTGCAAGTGCAATATGAAAATATTTATATTAATGTTGTGGTGCATTGAATTAGTAATTAAATTAGCTTTCAAATGAAGTGTCACACTTAATAATACATTACAGGTGTTTTATTCCGATAGAGGGCACTAAAATTAAAAAAATCGCAACAAACAATCATATTTCTGACTTCCCCATAAAATTACCTTTTTAATGATGTGCCGTACATGACACATTCCTTAGTTAAAATTAAGGGCTTGGAGAAGTACGAGGGAGGGGGTTGACAAATGACAGATGCCTGTATTGTAAAAATGTTTTTAATTTGGAATAAAAATCGATCTGTTTTAGCATTTTCTTAAAATCCAATGATTAATGCTGAAAAATAGAATGAAACTGTTTTGAGTGACCCACTCTGTATATCAAAAATGGCTAGATTTATCGAATTATTTTATAAAACAAAATCTGCTTAAAAATGCATTTTTTACAAGATGCGTTATATAATAAAGATCCTCCCATCGAAAAAAATATATTGAGCGCAGCGCCATCTACATATAGATCTATTTAAAATTAATTTATATCTAGAACGGAACCGCTCTTAGCGCTCTAGGGACTGGCTTTTACAGAATTAAAATATCTCTATTACTCACCAAAATATCCGGCCTGGGTGTTTTTATTGGTACACCCTGTATAGCTTTCATTAGAGAGTGGGAGCGAGAATATTAGTTTATCGTATATATGGCCTAATAAACAAAACCAGTCCAATTATAACGATTTATATAATAGGCTAGTTAAAAGCAAAATAGTGAAAAGTAATTTGTTCCACACCAAAATGTTCTATGCACTTGCACATACTACAGAATGCATAACTAGACGATACCTGGGGGTCGATTCTCGACTTTTATTCCCATGAGAAAATAAAAATTTTCCCATGGGAATTCAGTTTTCGTATTCCCGACATAAGTGGTGGAATATTTTCCAATGAGAAGTATGGGAAAATGTTTCCCTGCTTACGAGCATTGGAAATTGTGTTTTCCAATGGGAATCGTACTAGAGTTTGCGCATTAAAATCAAAAATTTGACGAAAAACTAAGACATAACCAAAGATTATTAGATATTTTGGATTTTTGGTGAAATTGTAGTTAAAACATTTTTTTTGGCGTATTTATAGATTGATATTAATTATATAGGTATATTATTTTTACTTCTCTTTCACTAATATAAACTGATTTTCTTAAATCAGTTAGAAATTGTATGAGCTGCTAAGGGACTGGCAAACAACACAAAATTGAGAAATTTGTATTACATTTAATAAAACCTTTACGAAAATTTTATTATTTCCGTTAACGAAAAAATTTCTTAGTTTCTCGAAAGTTTCGAGAGTTGCTCTTCCATACAAAAGCTACTTTTTCTTTTTTCAACATGTGAAAAGAAAAACTAAGAATAACTCGACAAGTTTTAATTATACATATTCAAATATTTTAACTTGTTCCGTTCCTCGGTCATGCTAGCGATTGCCATAGGCGATTGCTCGGCACGGCACATGCTCCAGCGCGGAGGCTCGGCAGGTAATCGGTTACCCAAAAACCACAACAAATACAAATAATGCCAACAGTAAATTTTAAAATATCTTTAATGTTATTGGTTGTTTCGAAATATTCGTGGACTTACTATCAGACATACGTGAAACTACTATTTCCATGTGAATGTCTATTCCGACAAGTTCGGGAATTGCATAACCTATCACCATGGGAATATAAGTAGTGGAATATTTTTCCATAGGAAAATTTTCCAATGAACTCGAGAATCGAGCCCCAGTAGTGTACTCACTGGATATACTTTTATATACATTTCAGTAAAGATACTGGATATATATGAAGTCACAGTTTATATTTAATTAGTGATCTTCTATTCTTTTTTTAAATTTAAAATAAGTGACAATTTTATCTAATTATCAGTATCGAGAAGTTGTTTGAGATATCATTGATCTCTATAATTTTTGTTTCATACATGATTTCTCTAAAATGGACCGTAATGGAAAAATTGAAGAAAAAATGTAAAATTTTAATTTTTCAGTATTTTCGTTGGCAATGAATATACAGGGTGGCCACTTTTTTAATGGAATTGTATTAGTAATTTCTAAACCGTACTAGTTAGAAAGTTGGTTAAAAAAAGAAAAAGTTGCCTATTTCGAAGTATAATCTAGCGGTGGAAATTATTCGAAAATAGCAGGCCCGGTTCTTGAGATATTTCGATAAATGAAAATTCGATCTTTTCGGTTTTTTGGTTCTTTTATTTAAAGTTTTTATATTTTGCATTCAACGTTTCGTATTCTCCGGACCACCCTCAAAATATTTTTTTTAAATATGGACCTGGATATTTTATAACATTATTTGAAATAACTTTTCATCCTGCATTCAGCGGTGTATTACACAATGGCATTTAATGACGGTTTTTGGGTAATATGGACCGTAATCCAAATTTTATTAAATTTACTCCTGGTTTCAACCATCTTTAGTTAAATCGACATAATGTCATGCCTCTAGATAAAAAATAAAGTCAATTCTTTCAAAATTTATGTAATTCTCCGAAAATTAAAAAATTCATCAACAACAATAGTAATGTAGACATTTAAAAAGCAATTACTGATAATAACAAGAAGAAATTCAGTTTTTGTAAGTCATAATCAAATTTGGAGTGAGGGTAGCCATATGTGAGTAGTAGGGATTAAGTGTAAGGGGTTAAAGAGAAGGTCCTTTATTTCTCACAAGTCAATTTAATTGGCGACCGGTTTCAAAGCTGTCACTTCATCATCAGGCACACCTTGACTATTTCCATGTAGCGCTTCCTTTATGGAAATAGTCAAGGTGTGCCTGATGATGAAGTGACAGCTTCGAAACCGGTCGCCAATTAAATTGACTTGTGAGAAATAAAGGACCTTTTCTTTAACCCCTTACACTCATAATCAAATTATTTGAAAATATCAATAAAATAAATTGAGTAATTGTTTAAAATGTCCGCCATCTTCTTCAATATACTTGGCGATTCTGATATTCAGATTTCTTATGCTATTGCTTATTTCTTCTTCTTGGATTCTTTCATTAATTTTTTTGTAATTAATCATTTTATGTTCGAAGTATTATACATTGATTATAAAATCAATACAGATCCGTACCAATAAAATTTGGATTACGGTCCATATTACTCAAAAACCGTCATTGAATGCCACCGCTAGATGCAGGATGTAAAGATATTTTAAATAATATAAAATATTTAGGTCCATATTTAAAAAAAATAAGTTGAGGGTGGTCCGGAGAATACGAAACGTTTGATGCAAAATATGAAAACGTCAAATCAAAGAAAATTTACTACCAAATAAAAAACTTTCTAAAAGATTTTTTAGTAGTTCTGAAAATAAATGAACGATAACCAAAAAAAACCGAAAAGATCGAATTTCTTTTTATCGAAATATCTCAAGAACCGGGCCTGTTATTTTCGATTAATTTTTACCGCTAGAGTATGCTTTGAGATAAGCAACTTTTTCTCCATTTAACCGACTTTCTAACTAGTATGGTTTGGGAATTACTAATACAATCCCATTAAAAAAGTGGTATATAAAAAAAAGTGTTTCGAGTTAGAAGTATTTGGAAAATGTATATATTTTGTTTATCCTTTAAACATTTATAGAGGTGCTACAATAGGTTGTACAAACCAAACGGAAAAAAACCTGTAATAACTAGATAAGAAAGTCATGTGTTGGATACATCAGATTTTTTATTTTTCTTTAATTATTAGTAAAATTCACAATTTAAAATTTTTGTGCTAATTATCTATATATAGTTAGTTTATCCTAATAATCTCTAAATTCTTTATTTTAATATTGTAGATTTCCGTTACCGGATCATAGAGAAAATATACAACTCGGGTGGATAATTATTCAGGCGATTAAATACTCCGTCTGCAACATCGTGATGTGCGATATAGCTATCACATTCACTCATATTGCACAAACTATTATTTTATTATTCGAAAACATCAGAGACATTCTTAATAAAACCATAATCAGAGATAAACAATTCAACAGATTTGATAGACCTCATTTTAATTCACTGCAAACAAGATTTCTACTTCCTGATGTTCTCTAAAAAAAGTCGGGAACAAGCGTTAATGAATTTTCATGAAATTCAGAAAATACAAGCAAATGCAAATAGCCATAACAACATGTAAATTTATACAAAATTAATACTATGTAAATAGTGTTTTAATGAACAGACATTTTTTGAATATCATCACATTTGCAATAACAACATTGTGTAAATTCTCGTTTAAAGGATATTTTACGAAAAAAATTATGTTGAAGAAGAAACAGTATTTCATTCTCTATCTCTGTAAAAAAAAAATGTGTTAAAAAGTAAATTTTTGGCGATTAGATGGGTTTGGTTTTTAAGCAGTTGGAGCAGCATATGAGTTTTATAGGGATTTTAAGCTTGTTCAAGAGTGTTTAATTAGAATACACGAACGCTTAAAGGATCTTTTAAAATTTAAAGAAGGAATGGAGCACTTCAAAAAAATTTCTTCTTATTTTCAAAACTCTAACCTAATATTAGTTCTTCTGACTTCTGCTATACATGGAGCTTATAAGATTAAAAAACAATTATTTTAGTATTACACAGGACAAACTTATTTAAATTTTGACTTTACAGAGTGCTTTATTACCAGAAAACTAGTATTAGGATATTTTGTAATATTTTGTTTTATGTTCTATCCTAAATAAACCTTAAACTTTTCAAATATTGTTTTTTAACCGGATGCCACTTTCTTAGGAATTATAAACACTTTAATAAATTTCCTGTGGACATCCCCTCGCAACCAAGCCTCTTATATTCACATCTTCTACATTTATGTTTACTGCTCGCTTTGAGAGCATGTTATGTATCCTCCCACTAACCATTTGTGGAACATTCCTGTTGGTAAGTAAGTGTATTATCTTTGGGAAGGTTGTTTTATTAAAAGCACCTTCTATGTCTGTGAAAACACCCAAGGCGGACTCCTTATTGTCTAGGGATCTTTCTATCTGGTCAGCAACTAGATGAAGGGCTGAACCTTTCGCATAGCCTTTCCAATGTCTTCATGGAAAACGATGTCAGAATAATTGGTCGGTATGTTTTTGGGACAGTGTAATCCATCCTTTGAGGTTTGGTTATAACACCACTTTTACCTCCCTTTATTTTTGGGGGATATACATCAAAGCCAAGGAGGGTCTGAATATACCCACTAGGTGCGCTGTGAGTTCTTCCAGACCCCACTGAAGTAGGGCTGGATAGATACCGTCAGGTCCTGGTGATTTAAATGGCGAGAAGCGGGATATTGCCCATCTGATTTTTTCATCGTCTACAATGTGTTTGGCAGTTTGCCAATCATATACAGATGGATTGTATTCTTCTTCTGCCCAGTCCGATATGTGTGTGATGACCGAGTCAGGGAAGTGTGTTGACAGCAGAAGTTTGATGCTATCTTCGAGGTTGGCAGTTTTCGTGCCATCTTCTTTGATTAGCGCACCAATGCTTCGGTGTGGATCTTCTGAGAGAGCTTTTAGAGACCTCGCTGCCTGCGGTAAATCTTAGATTTTTTTGTAGTAGGATCTCCATGCATCTCTTTGTTTTTGTCTGACGATTTTTTTGTATTCTCTTAGGTGAGATTTGTAAGTATTCCAATCCTCTTTGAGTTTTGTGGTTCTTGCCTTATTAAAATATTTCCTAGCCATCTTCCTGAGGTGATCCAACTCGTGACACCACCATGCGGTAGTCGTCTGATCGTATTGGACCAGCCTCATAAAACAGGATTTCTTTTAGCATTGTTTATTGTGCTTTGAATAGTGTTCGTGTACTTTTTCAAAGCAGTATTATTGTTTGGTGTTTCGGCCTCTATCTCTCTCAGAGCCTCTTGGAGAAGGTGAGCATAGGTTTCCCTGTCCGTCTTCCTAGAGTTCCGAGATAGCGTGGAGGTCGGCAATATCAATTTTTATTTTGAATGTTAACCAGCAGTGGTCTGACATCGAAATGTTATCAGACACTTGTCAGTTTAGAATTGATTTATAGATACCAGTTGTGGGTAAAGTGATATCTATTAGGGTTTGACTGCTAACGTTTAAAAATGTTGGTGTGGTACCTTTACTTAAAATACAAAAATTGTTGGTAATTATATTATCATAAAGTTACTTACCTCTAGCGTTGTTATCATTACTGTCCCAACTGAAGTGATGAGCGTTTGAGTCGCAACCTATAACCAGCTCAAAGTTCTGTTCCAGGCAGTATTCAATTAGATCCTCCATATCTTTGCTGGGTTGTGGCATGGTTGCGTCGGAGAGGTATGAAGATGCCAGGAATAACGTTCTCTTTTCCCTTTTGATGGCGTATTCCATCCTAACTGCTGTTAAATCAGAGGTGGAAAGGTGTGCCATTGAGTAGGCTTTGTATTTCCCAGGAACGTAAATGACTGTCATAGGTTTTTGATTGCTGGGAAAGGTAAAAATTAAACTATTTAGATTTTTAAGACCTAAAATTTTGGTTTTTATTGCATCTCATCAAGGCGGCGGCATAATGTTGCCGTAGCCACTCTTTTGTGCTGCAAGTTACATTGTATAGACTTTACCTCTTTTATTGCTTTCCGGTCCTCCGTTGAAAATTGGACAGCAAGGTGGTTAATTATTCGACCATCCCTTCCTCCGAAAGTGGGAAAGAGGTGGTGTCTTGTAGCTACTCGGAGTATTCTTGCGGAAAGTCATTGATTGCCATTTTTTCTGGCTCGACGTCCTTCACCGTTAGCGTAAATTGGGGGGGAAGAGGGTCCTTTACCAAGGAGTCTTCACTGGGCCCCGCTTTAGCCTCTTTTTCGATCTTGGGCCTTATAATCAATGAGGTGAACGCATAGTTCATCCTCATTGATTTGGCCTTTAGTGTTCACATGTCTCCGATGCCGAAGACGAAGATATGACTTTTAGGGTCTTTTTTGATATCATGGTGGAAAGAGCACCATTTCGCCACATGCAAGTTTGGGTTTTGCTCCTCAAGTTGCCTGAGCACAACCTCTTTCTCGTTAAGGTCAGCTTGTGATTCCCCTGAGACCCAGAGAGAGGCTTTGGTGAGCTTGGGGAGCTTCTTCTTAGCCTATCGTGGGAGTAACAAATTTTTAACTTGAACGGTTTCTAAGATATGTTTTTATATATATCTCTTAAAAAAGAACATATTTTACATTTCCTGAAAAAGTTTAAATAAGTTAATACTTTAAATTTTCTATTTTATAAAATATTCTGAAATCAGCATTTTAACACAACAGGACGTACAACAGACAATCGCATCATCAAAAAAAGCTTTAAAACTCCAAGAACTAAAAAAACCTTCGTTTCAACTCTAATTCCCCGTTGCATCCGGGCTGATACCTCGACGTAATGACGTAATCTCATTAGTTGATGCGAGATACTTGTAGTGGCGCCACCTATCCAGGTCTAAGCTAATTAGAAGTCGTCATTCATTACCATAACTTCAATGTCGTTGGGTTAATCCCATTAGGTGTCACAGTTGGCGTCGCAGGTTCTATCTGCACGCCGTATTTTATTTAGCGGTAATTTTGGAAATTCGCCATTTTGGCTTTATTTTGTTGTAATTGGAATTTACATTATGGTGCAAAGAAATGTATGTTACTACGTAGTTTAATAGAAAAATCAGATATTTCTATAAATAATTTTTTAATATAAATTGAGTATTAAATTCCTATAATCTAATATGTTTGTAGCTCCATATCTCTATACTATTTTTTTAACATTTAACATTTTTTAAAAAATTATTATAGTTTTATTCCGGGATAACTACACAATACATATTAGGTAATAAAATTTATCAGGCAGGTTAAACATAACATGCCTTCTCAGTTTTCGCTTGATGAGAGGTCTTATTAAAGGTAATATTAATGCATTAGGGTCATTTTCAATATTATAAGTATAAATCTAGGAAAGGTAGAACATTTCTTTTTTAATTAATTTAATTTTAATTTAGCAAGCTATAATTTTATTATTTAAAAGGCCTGACATTAGATGCAGAGTTTTTATTTGGTTTTAAATTTGACTTGAATGGGTTGTCCTTTTAAGTAGAATTTAGGGATAGGGAAAGGTTAAACGGCAAGCTCTTTCTGATTTTAAAATAGTAATCCATTGTATTATACCTTGTCTAAAGCTAAAAGCCAAGGGGATATTTAAAAAGGCGGTGGGGTAGTTTTCTTTATTTTCAAAGATTTAAAATTTTTTTTGTAACTCGATGGACTGGTTCTATGGGAGCATTTTGCGGTCTAAATCCAAATTGATGGTAAGCTATTAATCGGTTGGCCATCAAGATTGATTCTTTTATTTTATATCATTAATTGTTCTAGTAATTTTGACATAGCGGTTAATAATCTGATCGGTATATAAGTCTTCCTGACTTAAGAATTAGTATTACTTGGACTACCATTAACAAGAGAGGGCCGTTCTTATAATTGAAGTGTATAATAGTGTTAAAATACCCTCACTCTCTCTCACAGTTCGGAAGTGGAAACAGAAAGTTACTTGCGCGACGCGTTAGCGGAGCGAGGTAATCTGTCGAGATTGCCAAAGGACTTTTTGCTCGAAATACACACAATATTTTTTCTACGATCACACCAAAATAAAATAAATTATTGTATTTTATTAAAAAAATGGGGTTTACCTTCCTTTCGTTATAATATTATAAGTATATTTGACATAAGCCTACTCTTCAATGAGAAAAAATTAATTTATTAACCTAAACGTCGGTAATTATTTATGATTTAATGATTTAATTGTTTACTAAAAATACTGTTTGATGATTTTAAAATATTTATTTAAGCTATACGGAGTTATGATTGACAAATAATGTTATTTAAACAGACACGTTATTTGTCTAAATTGGTCTATACTCTGTTTTTAAACTAGGAGGAGCGAATTGAAAAGACGCATTTACACAGGGAAAAGTAACTAGATTTGTTACTAAGAGCGAGTTTCGAAATATAGTCGTGTTCAGAATTTATGAAATAATTAACTTTATCGGCCTTAGTCAGTGAACGGCCAATGAGCGGTTAAGAAATGAATAAATGTCATAGAAGTAATTTTTTAATTGGTCCCAGACAACGGTCGCAAATTTCACATTATTGTGATCTGAAATTCAATATGGTTGTTGATTGATGTCAGAAATACTTTTTTCTTGCTTTTAAAATTGACTTTTTGAGAATAACTTTGATCTTTTTAAAATGGATATAAAATATTTAAGAAAATTGTTAATGGAATATCCAGATGTAGCCAGGTTAGTATAAAATATAAAGATCTATTTACATTTTTAAGGATATATTTGTTATAGGTATAAAAAGTAAAAGTTAATCAGTGAATGACAAGTGGATCACACAGTAACTGGTATCTCTTCTATGATTAATGTGGATATTATGACTTATTTAGTGTTAACCCATGGTTAATGCGCTAGAGGGCAAATAAAGGCATTCAAAAGTTTACAGGCCTATGAGTCAGAATTTGTTTTGAAAACTGGAACCAACATTTTCATAACACTACATGTTAACATATATTTTTTAAAGTGAACTATTCATACATTCCTATCTATTAATTTTTAAGTATTTTTAAAATATTTTTTGTGAAAGTAATGTTAACTCATTGTGCCAAATTAAGATTATCCCTAAAGTAGTAGATGGTGTTTTAAATGTTATAAAAATTTTGTAAATAGTTTTATTCTATTCTAATAAATAAAATTTGCTTAAATATTTAGTTACATTTTAATCATTTTGGTTAGAAATTCATCAATTTTTAGTTTTAAAAAATCAGTAATAAAATTATTTTTTTCTAAAATACTTAGGAATTCATCTCTTCATGGTAATCTCCTATCTTTTTACACCTTTAAAAACCAATAATGCATTTTCTACAAAACCTTGAGAATCAGCATGTAAAATAATAAG
>OV651817.1:38201350-38291350 GCA_927349885.1 Psylliodes chrysocephalus
TTACGTTTTCAAAATTATTATAACGAGTTTTTACTACCTCTTTATAGAATGATCTAAGTGAGAGCATAGGATGACGTCGCTGAAAACTCCTATACCAGACAATACCGGTGATTTGATTGGTCTTTTGCGACGAATGCATTTTAATATTATTAAACTTGGCGACAATCCTTAGTTGTAAAGCCATAAATACTTGCTTAGCGGTCTCGTATGGTATACGGATGGATCTAAAACTAACAAGAGAACATGCTCTGGCGTACATGGAGTTAAACTCAAATGCGTCATCATCGTCTCACTGGGAAAACATGTCACTATATTCTAGGCTGAAATACATGCAATCAAATTGTGTGTACGAGAGAATTTAAGAAGGAAGTACAAAAAACAACCCATCCTTATTCTCTCAGATTGCCAAGCAGCCTTAAAGGCTCTTCATTAAAACATAATCAAGTCACAGCTTGTCTCGAACTGCCTTGAAATACTTAATGATCTGTCAACCCACAACAAGGTAAAACTAGCGTGGGTACCAGGAGACAAAGGTATCCAAGGTATCCAAGGACCGGAACCTGTATTGGGTACTAGCAAAACCTCTGCTTGACAGGTAATGAACAGGTGGATAACCACAAAACACCAAATTCACTGGCATCAGATAAAAGGGTACAGAATCAGTAAGCTCATGCTAAGGGGACCAAACCCACGCATGGCTACTGAGGCACTATAGCTCGCAAGGCCTCAGATATCCACCATTGTGAGATTATTAACGGGGCACTGCTTGCTGAAACACCTTTATGTGATGGGATTACACAATGATCCCACTACGTGTAGACTCTGTATGGAAGAGAAAGAAACATTATACCAAGTTATCTTCGAATGCGAAGCTCTTACTATGCGACGTTTTATCCTTTTCGGCCTAGAACCGGAAAAAACGCCCCAGGAACACTTGGTAGAGAACCTATTAAAACTAACCAAAGACACAGGACTATTCCAAAGATAGTACCCGAATACAGGGAACGCAAGGGAATACAATAGACCCAAGAGGCTGCAGTGTTCGAGGCCAAACCTAACCCTATCTGCTTACAACTGATAAAGATAAAGAAAAGAAAAGGCCATACTATAATAAAGCATATTTTTTGTAATAGTCCCGAAGCATATTTTTTTGTGCTTCTAAATAAACTCTATTTAAATCATTGTTTGCTTTTAATTTCATATCTCCTTTTATATCTCCTTTAAAATCAGCTCTTTTTGTTTTTTCCCAAAATCTATGTAGGGTATGTTTGCTTCCGATGATACGTGTCGTATACTGTTTTCGTTATAAATAGCATTAAGAGCTAATTGCATTTCTTCTTTGGTATAAGCACCTCTTTTCCTTGCATTTCTTTTATTTCGACGCATTCTATAACCACAATAGCTTAAATTCATAAATAGTATTAGCACTACTTCGATATAAATCATACGATACATAGTGGATCGTGATCCGCTTATATTACTGGCATTTAATCAATTGTGTACCATTCGATTTAGTTATTTTTGAAAGTCATTACCAAGAAGAAATCGCTGTGACATCATTTTTATCTTTATTATGAAAATAAATAAAAAATAAGTTTAATCGACCTATAATGTTTAAACTTATTTTTGTCTATTGATCATCTCACACTATTAATGCGTACTATCATAAGTAGAAAAGTGCCGTTTCGATAAAGTTGGCTTTAGAATATACTGGTATTTTGTTTATATGTATTCTCATTTTAAATTTTGCGACTTTTTTATCTTTTGAATAGCCCTTGAATCCTTGAGATTTGTCAGTGAAAATATACGTTTTAAAAAAATGGTCAGATACATGCTTTAATATCGTACAGACATGGTGTGGAACAGCAAAATGAAATAAATTTGGTGAAAATAAATGGGGATGTCTTTGGAAAAATGTTTGGATAGGTCTATTGGTATTTTTAGTTGCGCATTTTATTTTATTTACTATTTTCTATACCTGCTTCGAAAATATTAAATGTTTTCCGATTTTTTACAAAAATTAACATTAACAAAATAAAATTGTTTGATTACAGAAACACACTAAATACTTATTTTTCATTTAGGTCCTAATAATGAGAAAGTAAGCAAAAACCATTTTAGCGTTTCTTTTTACTGATATAAAATGAAAAAAGGCATACTTGAATAGTTTTTTCTGTGACGGGAAAAAAGTTTGGCATTTTATATCTCTTGTCAGGTAATGTCACTTTTTTAAAATTTCCTCGGAAAAAGTGAGTTCTTTTTCCCTGATATTTATTCACATAAGTAAAGGTAGATATTTTTTCTGTCACAGAAGAAAATACTACATATACAATAATACACGGGAAAATATTAGATTTTAGCTATTGATTTTTTGTCTCCCTCCGTTTTGCGTCGGAAAACAACATAACCTCGACCTATATGTAATACTTTTTTCTCTTGTATAATAAATAACTATTTACTTTTGTTTAAAGAACCTGACCTTAGCAAATTGTTATCTGACTGCATGAGAATAGTTGTCAGTATTGTAGTCGTTTGAATTTCCTTGACTGCATATCAGAAAAATGGTTGATTTAACAGAAAGGTACAAAATTAAATATACAGATGATTGGCTATGGAGATAACACACGAATACAAATGGAAGTTGCTCGCTTATTTCATAGTAAAATAGACAAGCAGTTTCGCCAACTTGGACATGTAAGGCAGACAAAAAAAAGCTGCCAATGCAATAACTAATAATACCATAATGGGTATTATGCTTGAGTTTCAGGAAAGCCCACATACTTCTAGTCGACAATGTTCGATAATAGCCGTTCATCGATTATCCGAACACTAAAAGAAAACAAAATGCATCTCTATAAAATAGTAGCAACTCAGGAGCTCATGGAAGACGATTTTTATAGGAGAACGCAATTTTGTTAACAAAGGATGGCAATGTTATATAATATGGTGAATAGTGTTCGTTTACATTTTACGGTCATGTTAATCGTTAAAATTGCCGCTATTGCTCTAGGGAAAATCCTCACTGGATGAGAGAAAAACATCCGCAATACCCTGAAAAGGTTCATGTTTGGACAGGAATTATTGGCGATCATATCATAGGTTTTCTTTTTCATTTATGGCAGTTTGAATGGCGATAATTATTTAGCACTGCTCCAATATAATGTCGTGCCAACTTTAACGAACCTATATCCCGATTCAGAAAACCCACAAGTTCCAGCGAATATAATATGATTTTAGCAAGATGGAGCACCACCCCATTACCAAATCAATGTCCGGCAGTACCTCAATCGAGTATTTCCAAATCAGTGGATAGGGAAGAGAGGATCGATGGAATGGCCAGTAAGATCTCCTGATCTGACATCATTAGACGTTTTCTTATGGCTATATGTTAAAAGTATTGTATACAAAACTAAACCTCTCAACCTAGCTCACTCAAGAAGACGAATAACGCTTGCGGGTAGATTGATTACGCCTGAGATGTTAAGTAACGTTAAAAGAATTTTTTATTTTAGATTAGGATGTTTGCCAAGAGGTTCGCGGCGAGCATTTTGAACATCTCCTACATTTTAATGTGTTTGTTTTTGATACATTATTAGGAAATAAACAGTATTACTCATTAGTTTTTGAGTGTGTTGTAACGAGTTTCTGTAATCAAATAAGTTTATTTTATTAATGGTAATTTTTGCAATAAATCGGAAAACATTTAATATTTCCAAAATAGTTAGGTATAGGACATAGTACATAAAATATGTCTAGAATTTTTTGAAGATTCCAAAAATTGAAAAATAAATGTGTTGCATTTAGAATAAGAAAGTTGCTCTTGGCCACTGTTACATGACACACCCTGTATAAAAATTTTTAATAAAAAATATGCGCAACTCAAAATACAACTCAACATGTCCGAGTGTTTTGTCGAACACGCCCATATTTATTTATTACCAAATTTATTCTATTTGTCTGTTGCACACTGTAGACAGCCAACATATTTTGCAGAGTTTATGGTGTTTATGGTCGGTATGAATCATTTTCTTGCAAAGCCATTGTCCAAAATGCCCCAGGTGATGATGTAAAATTGTCAGTTCGAAGTTTTACCACCCGGTAAATCCAAAACACCACTGTCGCTAAAATTGTCGCAATAAACTCAAGACAATCCAGTAATTAACGTTCTCACAGACCAGTCTTCATCGAATTTTGCATATCTTTGTCAAGATGCTTATAAAGTGCAACTAACAGGAAATGAAGCTGGCTGGTCATATAAAATTACAATATTTGGTATATTGGTTGCTAGAAATGCAGTGAGGTAAGTATTTTTTAAAAAAATATTCCTTAGCGACGAAGCACACTTTCATCTTAGTTTGTTTATTAATAGACACAACTGCCGCATCAGGGATTCCGAAAATTCTAGAAATATAATCGGAAAATCTTTTTAAGTCCAACGAGGTGCAGATTTTTATTTTACGAATATATACAATTTTATTTCCAACAGGATGGCGCTACAAGCCACACAAAAGCCGCGAAACAAAAGCAGCGCTGCTCGACAAATTTTCTGGGCTCGTTATTTCGCGAAATTCAGACATAAATTGCCTCCCCATATCATACGATTTAACTCTGCTAGACTTTTTTCTTCAGAGCTACTGAAAGGACAAAGTCTACACTAAAGGCATTTAAAATTAATATTATTTTGGAATGTGTCAAACTTCCTCAAAAGAATGACCATTTGCAAACATGTTCGAGGTGGGCATTAACTGGATATTATTTTCTGTAAGTAGGTAATCCTAAAATTTATACTTTGGATTTAAATAAATATGTTTGTACTCCTTGAGAATAATTAATTTTTTTTTTTAATTGAAAACAATTTGCTAATGTTTAAATTTTGAATAAATTACATTATGTGATGGTAGCGCATTTTAATTTTGTTTACTTTTTACATTTATTTAGTGGCTTAACTCAAAATTGGTATTATAGTGATGGTGTGATCTAATTAGCAGAGTGCTATTTGATTAAACATATTGTTTGTTAATTTATTAGTTTAATTTGTATTTAGTAATGGCGTTTGAATTCAATTTCATTATTGTCTCTTTCCCATTATTTATACAATGTACTGTGATTGTTGAAAATACGACCTTGTTTTTACTAGTATACAAATTTAGTCCTCAATAATAATAAAATAAATCAAGTATTTATAACATTGTACAAGCTAAAACCACAGCTTATACAATACAGCTCAAACACTCTCTTGGCGGCAACGGTTTGCGTCGATTTCGTCGCGCATCGCTTAAGCTCCGCCTTCGAAGGGAAAAGACGGTTTTGGCGTTCAGAAGCGTGCTTAGGCAAGGTGTTGAGTCGTGCGTATAATTTCGTTGATTGTATAATTTCGTGGAGCCTATAATTTCGTTGATTTTGTTTGAGTTAAAGGTACTGTTATTATTTTGGTGACTCTTTAGCTGTGAGTAGAATGAGTTTGTGCAGTCAAAAGCTGTTTTAATAAGGGTTATACCTGCAAGAAAACATTCTTTAGTTTTCCCAAGGACCCAAACCGATAAGTACTACATTATAAGAAATTTTCATTGTTAAAAATATAATTTATACAGGGTGTCTCATTAGTGCGTTATTGTTCATTATTTTGTTGTAGACACGCAAGAAAGTTTTAAATAAAAGTTATATGGATTTGAAAAATACCTACATATTTTAAAAATATCTTTGGATATACAGGGTGTCACGTTTTTGCCTGGAAAATTAAAATGTATGTTTTTTAAATGGAACACCTTGTAGTTTATTTTATGATGAAATTATTAACACCCTAAATTATTGTAAAGACGAATTGCTACAGAAAAATTTTATCAGGTATGTGTGTAGTTACCTTTTAATAAAAGCCTTGCGGATCCACTGCTGCGATACCTGTCTTAAATATAACAAAGATCACGTTGAATTAGACGATTTTTCTTTTTATTGCTTTTAAAAGGCATATGATAACGCCAATTCAGATACATTTGGAAATCTGCAACTGTCAAATGATGAATTTGTAGAACTAATATTCAATATTGAAAAGATATTTTAAAATAATTTTGAAGAATTGGCTACAAAAAATAACATTTGTACCACACTTTTAGAATTAATTAATTCAATACCCTTTAGTCATCCATGCTAACGTTTTCCAAAAGAATAACTTATTTTATTGTATGTTTAATCTCAATAACTAAAAAATATACTGACAATTAGTTTGACAGAATTGTCATTTATTTAAAATTTTAAAAATAATAGCAGTCGGTTGATCAAAATATGAACGATGATTGGCGAATTTATTTTTTTTGCAGTGTTCTCACTACCTAGAATGGATATGAAATATATTCGTTCAATTGAAGGCAATAGCATACTTTTTCGTTTTGTAATCTGTGCATGGATATTAGCCAATCTACGCACATACTACAAAACGAAAAATTATGTTATTGCGTTCAACTACGAATATATTTCATATCCATTTTAGGTAGTGAGAACACTTTAACAAAATTAAATCTACAAATCACAGTTCATATTTTGGTCACCCAACTCCTATTATTTAAAAATTTTTAAATAAGTGATAATTCTGTTAAACTAATTGTCAATATATATTTTAGTTATTGATATTAAATATACATTAAAATTTTTGTGTAGACTCGATAAATAATAGCATTTTTGTTTTTATTATGTCCACATTTAAAAAAAAATAAATTTTAATCAAACTACATGATACTAATTTAATTACGAGTATTAAAACTAAAGTCCTGAAAGTTTCGGTGAAGATGAGGACAGAACATCTGCCTTCCATGCAAAAAGCCCGGGATCGAATCTAGGCCGAGGACTAATTAATTTTTCATGTTTATTTTATTTTATAAATTAGTCAACTTCGTAAATTATTTTAAAATTAGTTATTTTGTCTAAATAACCTAAAATAATTTTTTAAATTTGTAGATTTTCGTTAGTGGGTCGTAGGAAAAATATACTGACCATATCGAGTGGATTGTTCATATCCCAATCAGACGATTGAGTACTCCGCCTACGACGTCGTGCTCAAACTTCGTCTTTGTGTGATATGGCTATCATATCCACCCTTGTTGAACAAACTACAATTTATTTGTTTTCTTGGTTTAAGTTTTACATCAGAAATAAGAACTAAATTGGTTTACTTTTAAAGTTTTCTTGTAAAAATCGATATTACTTTCTCCAAGTACAAATTTAGTACCTACCTAAAATAAGTACTAATTATGAAATATCGTGTAATATTGTAATTCAAATTTCACATTACTATAAAGTTTCAAAATTCCCTACTTCGGTATGGTCAGATAAAAATTGAATATATTATATTAATAAAAACTGTTAAAGTATTACTTCTACAAATCTGTATTTCAATTAATAAGAATACATCTAAATATAACCAATATTGTTAAAATAAAAGCACAAATTCTTTATAATTCCAAAATACCATAGAGTTCCCAGACCTCAGTCGAAGCATTCGTTTATATAGGTATAAACCCTTTGCGCGAAGAGTAACACTTGCCAGAGACACGGGGTACCACTTGATTTGCATCCACGAGCGTGACACATTTCTTTAACAATTGAAGCCCTTGGTGTAAAAAGGATCCAAGTCACAATTTGTCGTGAAGTGACTGTTTTAGCTCAAAACATTTGTTAACGAGGATTTTACTAGCCACATACAAATTATTTTACCTCTAATCCGAAAGATGTGCTATTTTTCGTAATATATATATTTAAATAATTTTTTTAATTATATTTGACAGATTTAAAACAAATTAAAAATTTAATTTCCCAAAACTTACGTAACATGGCATGTAACCAACCTTATTACGTCAAGGTTTTCAATTTTTTCAATAATAAAAAAATTGTTTAATCCGGGCCCGACTTTTCCCTTTAATCTAACAGAGATAGCACCATTCCGTCTTGCTTGGTTCTCCACCGCCAGATCAAAGACGCCGACACGGAGTTGTGGAGCTGTATTGTATAAGCTGTGCTAAAACTACAAGCACAGAGAAGCGAAAATAACTATCGGTCCTTTGAAGTTCAGAAAGTAAAATTTTGTAACTTTTGTAACCTTGAATTTATTTTATGAGACAGATGGCCGGTATAATACACCGAGAAAAAAAAAGGAGGGTAATAAATGCTATACACATCGTGCATAAAATGTATAGGTATAATAAAAAAATTGATTTTAATTACAGTAGTTTCTGTCATGTTAAAACATTTAATTTGATTTTTACAAAAATAAAAAAGATGGTAACAGACCTTTCTGGTTAGTAATGATATTTATTACTCATGCGGAAATCCTACTTTATGATAAAATTAAAAAATTGTTACTGTTCCAATTACATATCCGTAAAAGTCATTTTTAACTTTTACTATTGATAGGGGAGCCTTATAAAACGTAAAAATACTCTCTTAGTCTCTACATCGATGAAATTGTCGATGACGACGTCTTAAAAAATCCTGTGAAGATAATCTCTTGTACAAATGTGTATTAAAAAAGTGTCACTGGCTCTCCTACTATATAGAATAGATGGCAGCTGTTTAAAGTAATGATGCCCAGGCAGTAATCCTTGTAGCCAACTATGAAGACTAGAGAGAACGAGGCGAATCGACAATGGTCAAATTTTAATTTTCCGTCTATCTTTTTACAAAGTTTGCTAAATTGATTGTAATTGGCAGGTCGAACGTCAGCGCTGTCAATGTAAAATAAAGTGTTTTATTTTTAAATCGGTGAATAGAATCAAAATAATGTGAAAAAAGTACTTGAGTACAAGTCATATGAGTACCAAAAAACATCAAAGCAAGATTTACTTCGTTCCAGATTTGTAACGTGAGTACTTGGTTATTTTATCTTTTTTGATAATGTGTTTGGCTCAATTAATAGAGCATGGGTCAGGTTTTTAAATAACTTGAATAACTTTGAAAAAGTTGGCTATATCTAAATGATATATTTCGAGTTATATCTAAAACTGTTTATGGAGATTTAAGTTTATGGAGATTTGTATCTAAACAGTTTACTTGGTTCTATATCAAGAAGTTTATGGTTTTTATACCTAAGAGTTTGGTGCAATCTGAAAACCGTGGTTTGGTTCACCTATAGAAGATCGACACAATATCGTTCAAGTCCAGAATTAAGAATAAGAATCCCTTTGAAAAAGGCCTAGTATACCGTGAAAATTACACTTTTAATATACCTCCTGTCACAACAGATAAGTTTTTTTTTTTTTTAAATAAATCATCTAAATTTGAATTAAGTAAATCTCTGTGAATAAGAATTTGTTACTACCTTATCTTAAACTTTGTTTAAATATAATTTGTTAGAGGTTAGTGATTTTCTATATTTTTATCACTAATCTAAACTCAAGTATAGTAAGTTTTAAATGTAGTGATGCCCAACTTCTTTTTCAGGGTAATTCGAGTTATTTAATAACCTGACACACGCCCAAAATCAATAGAGCTTAAACACACTATAACAAATAGATAAAATAACAAGTATCACGTTACAAAGTTGGGCACCACTATATTTAAAGCTTATACACTTAACTCTAGATAAGTGATAAAAGAAAATCACTAACCACTAACAAATTATACTTAAACCATGCTTTAGATAAGGTAGGTATCAAATTCTAATTCACATAAGTCTGCGCCAAAATTCAAATTTAAAACAATTTACGGATTAAATGAATGCACTTATCTGTCGGTACAAAAGGTAAGTTAAAAGGTAAAATCGGGTATTTCTTTACTCTAATCTATAGAACATTTCTCATTTGATAGTCTAGAGATGAACCGTGAATGATCTTTGATCTTCAAGATAAATGGTTCTTTTGTCTTTGAACCCAAAACTGTCTAGAGATGAAACATGAATAATCCTCAACATTCGAACGAACTCGAAACTGTCTAGAGATGAAACGTCTAGAGAAGAATCCAAAACCGTCTAGATATAGCCATTAGCTAAAAAGGGTTAACATATTAAGATTGGCGAAAGAAAATTTGAAAAGGTATTAGATAAAATGCTTTTACTATTAAATGAATAATTTCACAGAGACTAAAATTAATATGAAAAGGAAAAAACTTATTTAATATATTTAAATATAGTAAAGCATAATACCTTATTCCAATGTAATATCTTATTCCAAAAAAATATTATATAATTTTATATAAAACTAACATGTGTCATTCATTGTTGATATTGAGGTTATGTTTAAAATTCGACAGTTTATTCAAGAACTCCTTGCACATTTAATAACATATTATTATTAAAATATACTTTATAAAATCAGACGGCCATTAACATAAATAAGTATCATTTAATTCATCGGATGACCTAGATTAAAATAAAATCAAGTTGATTTTCGCTGTCAACCAAATCAAAAATAAATCTCACAAGTCATGATATTTGAGTAAGAGGTGATTATGTTGAAATAGCGAAATAACGGTTCCAACCATTACAGATTGTAAAACGGGATACAAGTCACATGTAAAATTATTGAAAACAAGGAAAAATCGATTCATAGTAATTTTAAAGCTTCTAATGTAAGTAAAATATTGTATTTATTTCTTAACTATAATATTTATTGTAAACTAGTCACAACCCGTATCTTTATTTTATTATAGGTTTCTATAATATAAAATTTTACAGTCATTATAGACCATGTATGTACATTCTCAAATCTCCCTTTTTTGCTTGTATTATAACAATAAAAAAATCAATCAACTGTGTTTAATTTTGTTCTTAAAACTATATTTAGCTTTAATTTAAAAACATTTTGCCACAAAATTATACATACCAAATTTCACCACTCAACAAACCTCTTCGAAATTGATCATACCTACCTTATTTGTGTTTTATCTAGATAAAATTTAATAATTTATGAATTAAAACAGGCAAGACTTATTTGTAAATAAATACAACAGTATGTTCTCTACTTTATTTAGGAATAAACAAGTTTATTTTCATTATTTTCACAAAATTCTTTCAAGAAGCCACGCATTTTTAACAGCGTTAGCAGAACCAGCGCCCATGCGGTGAATTATAAAAGTTCCATTAGCGTTCGTTTTTTGGGACCATATTTCGAATATGCCGATTCGTCTCCTTATCTTTAGCCTTCATATAGTCAACCCAACAGTTGTAAGGCAAGGAGAGAGATAAAATAAAGGTTTTTTTTTTTTGAGAGAGAAAAAAAAATAGGTTTTATGGAATATTAGTAGATTCAAAATTCCTACGCCTTTTTCGCTCATGAGTAATGTCAAATTCTCGAATAACTGGAAAGGTGATTTATCAGTTTTTTAAATAGAAAATTAAACACATTTTTATAAAAATAAATTACATTTTCAACTTGTACAAATAGCAGGAATCACGACTAAACTAGTTAAACTGACAAGCTGGCAAGTTATCTATGTAGTAAGAGCATTGCAATTAAAATGGCAATTCGGCCGAGTTAACACTACTCCATTTTTTTGCGGAAACGGCATTTTTTCTCTGTATTTATTCTTCGTGAGTACAAGTGCATTACGCAATAAAGCAATATTAACAATTTTAACGATTTTTACCACAGCTATAGGTATTATGAACTTTTTTTTTATAAATATTCGGAAACAGAAAATATGCAATCTTCTTACCATTATCTTTAGCCAATAAACAAATAAGCTAAACAATCCAATTCACTCGATTTTACCTCAAATAAATAAGGAAAACAGTAAAATCTCCCATTAGACTCTAGAGTCTTGCTCTTTCTAGTAGCGTGTCCATAACATGATAGCTTCTAATTTAATTTTCTACTTTAGTTTTCATATTGTAGTTCGGTACTACAAAAATTACTTTGTGTAACCTTTCTCTTCTATGCTTTACATTTCTTTATTATGTTTTAATCTTTGCGGATCTTGCCTAGAATTTTATTGCAATTCGTTTCTCTATTTACGTATTTACCTCACAATTGCTTCTAATAACCATATGCTATTTATGATGGTTAATTTCATTTATTGTCTATTGTCTATTGTTAAAAATCCGTACTTTTTTGTATCTTGATCCAACTTTATAATTTTTTTTATATTTCTGTCTTGAATCTTGTAATTGTGAATTCAGCCTGTGAGTAAGTCACTAACTGTTGTTTTTCGACATTTAACCGCTAAACACAGGAGCTCTGTGGTCTAAATATAAATTTGAGTTTTACATCGACATAATATTTGTTTTAGACGTTAACGAAGATTCACCTCCAGAACCGGCTCCTCCGGAGGTTCCACCGCGAGGACCTTCTTTACACGCCGCCTCACTTAGACGTATCGCCGAATACGCGTTACAACAAGAAGAATCAAAACCTGGTAATCATGAGTCACAATTCATGAACCAAGGTAAGTTTTTGATTAAGAGTTTTTACAAATTATACCATGTATCAATTCTATAGATATAAACGATTAAGTCATTTACGTTATCTTTAAGAACAAACCGTTGAGATACCTACTCCAAAAGGATGTTTGTGAACTGTAAAATCTACATAGATTTCTCTATTTTGTTAATAACCATGTTTTGAACTACATTGTAATCATAAATAATGATTTTTTTCTTTTTAACTTCTGGTTCCTATTATTTTTATTTAATACAATAAACAGTACTGAACTTATTATTTAAGTCAAACTGGCTGATTTAAGACAATTTTCAACTCTAAAGTCGCGCTCCAAGCACGAACTATTAAAGATTTACCAATGTCAGGATAAATTTTAAGTCTTAGTCTATGGAATGATTTTTTTTTATGTACCAATCTTCCCGATTACATACTTAGAACAATATATTTTTTCTACGATAATTATCCAAAATAGGCCTTTGCGCTTTGAAATTCAACCGCAAAGTTGACATTTTCTGTTTTGTCACTTGCCGAGCGAAAAAATTGACAGCTTTGTCGCTCGCCTAATTTAATTAGATATTATATAATATTATTTCTTTTCAAAAAATGTGATTTTGAAGTTATTTGTACATAGTTTGATGTTTTTATCTTTTGTTATCCATGTTAATATTGACTCCTTTTTTCATGAATAACGTAGATATAGGCAACACAATATGCACTACTTATGACAAATTTTCAGTTTTTATATTCATTTCTTAAAATAATGTGATCGTAGGAAAAAATCTTGTTTGCATTTTGAGCAAAAAGTTCGTTGCCGCTTTCGACAAATTACCGCGCTTCCTAAGCGTCACGCGGTAATTTTTGTCTTAAGCGACAAAGTGTTACTTTTCATTCTTAATACACAAATAGCTATTTTTATTAATTTTCTCAATGGTATTCTCATTTTAAGCGCAATACACGCTTTGCTAT
This sequence comes from Psylliodes chrysocephalus, assembly GCA_927349885.1. NCBI lineage: Eukaryota > Metazoa > Arthropoda > Insecta > Coleoptera > Chrysomelidae > Psylliodes > Psylliodes chrysocephalus. Next base: position 38,214,676 of record OV651817.1, read on the forward strand.
AGATAACTTGAAACAAAATGCGACTTTAAAAAATATTGTCTGTCATTCGCCATAGAATTTTGGAAATAAGAAAAGCTTTTTATTAAAAAGCAAGTCTTTGCTTATAAACACGTTTGTACTTAACTAAAATATAAATTATATACTTTAATATATATGAGAGAATCGAAGAAACAATATCTTCCTTTACTGCAATTAATAGGAATCAGTTTAGAAATAATCTGCAACTAATTTACTTCTAACATTTAGAAATACATACGTATTTGTGCCTGTTGTATATTTTCTCAAATAATTGCATTGGAAGGTTGTAAAGTTTTCGTTTATATTTGTGATTTTGCCAATGAAAATTTAGTCTTATGGTAAGGGGCATTGTAGTCAAACACGACTAAAATAAAATCATGGACCTGTAGGTTTGATGAGTTGACAAAATCTATATCCTCATTGAAATTCTCAGGACTATCCTAAGATAACTGCTTTGAAAAGTATTCGTCAAAGTTACTTGTGTCACTTTCAGTTGGGACAATTATCTTTTTCCTGATAATCTGAGTAAAATTAGGAAGTTCTTCTTTTTTAGGATCAGACAAATCTTTGGCAGGTTCTGGGTCAAAAGAAGTTAGTGCTATTTCCGGTTTGCACTTGTAACTTTTTGCGTCAAGCTACATTCGTCGTGCTTTCTGTGGTGTACAATTTAAAAAAAAAAAATTTAAATGTGTTATCAATAGATACAAAATATTTCTCTGAATAAGCATCCGGTACAAGCAAAAACATGCTCAATATTTTCGATCTGTTCAGAGGATACATGCTTGTTGCAGAAAATTCAGCAATCAGTGTTTTTATACATTTAAATGAGTCTGGGAAAACATCTTAAGGAACTACACTTAGATTTTTAAGCTTCCATTCAATCAGTGTGTTTCTTCAAGCGCCTTTTAGCAGACAGAAAAAAGCCACGTCTAGTGGCTGGCACAAATGTGTGCAATTTCGTGGTAAAAGTATAAATTTGATATTTTTTTCGATGCATAAATTGATTACCGGTTGAGTTACGTGGCTTGCAAGGTTGTTTCCAATAAAAGCTTCTGGGGAATGCTTGTCCATTTTGGCAGAATATGGCAATACAATGATATTTTGGACCCGTTGTATCTTAAATCAATGGGTATGTTCTGTGTTTATGTGGAATATAAGTATTCTGCTTTGTAGACTAAGTATAGAGGTAGAAAAAAATAGTCTACAATTCCGGCGAACATAAGTGAGTGACTTGTTTTTAAGCTGTCTAAAATTTGATGAGCATGCTTGGATTTTCTTGTGACAATGACTTTGTTCTTTTGCAGATCGTCTGTCATATTGGTCTCGTCATAATTAATTGTTGCACATGGTTCTTTTCCTCACAAGATTCTCTCCAATTCATCAAAATATTTTTTTATTGTTCCTCTATTGACACCTATGCAAACAAACTCTCTTAATATTCTCGCACCAACGCTCTAATAGGTATTTAAGGCTGACGTCTGTTTAAAAAACTCCTCATAAACGTCTTCAGTTCGTAAAAAGTTCCTTATTATTTATTTTCTGTATTTTCTTGTATCTCTGAGTAAGGGTTGTAAGCGGCCGTATCTCGGAATATTTTAAAGTATAACCAAACACTAGTCGATTTTTATTTCATTTGCCTAGTATCCTTTATGGACATATTATGTTATTCTTTTTCCCTCCTTAATAAAATGTATAGAATAAGTTTATAGAAAACCTATTTTACTAATAGAATTAACAATAATAAAAATAACTAACAATTACTGGTAATGTTCATTAAAAAATTACAAAAATTATAATAAACTTGTTAATCAAGTAAAACGTAGTCAAGAAAAAAAAAACAAAAATAAAGATAGAAGGGTTGAAAAATTGAAAAACTCATCATATTCTCTTTTCACCAGAAAACCCAAAAGTAAAATAGTTAAGATGAACAAAAAGAAAAAAGTATTGAACAACCTAAATTAGGATAAAAATAATAAGGTTTCCAAAAAAAAAATATTTCTAACCAAGATATTTGTTTTTTAACTTTAATTTTAGTATTTTTTTCCATTTTTCCAGAATAATATTTTTCTAGTTCATTAGAAAAATAATTATTATCACAGGGATATGTTGCATTTGATATAATATTAAATAAATAACAAGTAGCCAACGAATTTATTGAATGTTTATTGTATTGTACATAACTGATTTTGAAAAGACAATATTTTCCAAAGTTGCCATTAAGGAATCTCTACATTGTTCACTTTTTACTAAGGCGCTTCCTATAAGGCCTCGATATTGCATTCGTGCAGACGAAAACAATTTTTGATCTCCATTTTTTAAAACTTTTTTTCATGTTTCTGATCATTCTGGATCCGAAAATCCAAAAAAACATTTTTCGTCTGGTCGTCTATATTTATGTATGCCGGCACAATAACTCTAGAACGAAAGTTCTGATTGACTTGCAGTTTTGATTTTCTTAAATAATTACTTATAACTTAGAACCCTATTGATTATCAGAATTTTCGGTTCATCCTAATTTAATAACAATTTTTTTAAAATCCGCCTACGCATTCCTTATGTGACAATTTTAGGAATTTCAATTATTTCTAACGTCAAAATTCCTAACATTCTTTACATTCCATAAATTGCAAACATTCTCTAACGACCTGACAAACAACAGCTGTTGACATTAAAGGTGAAATTTCTAAGGCGGGTTGCGACCTTTATACTTGCAACCATATAGCCATTTTAGAGGCTATTTTTATTCGAAATTAGTCGCCAAGCCTGCCAATTTATAAAAAATATATAAGCAGTTTCTTAAAAATGACTTTTTATGGTGGTGCTATTAAGCGTACTACTATTTCGCCCCTAGCCACAAAAACACCTTCATCAAATTTACTGGTTCTCTGTCACGACCCTATAAAATAATTAACCAGCCATTTTATTTGGCAAAAATCAAAATAATGCTTGGCTGTGCCTGTCAAGTAATCTTTTAAAATAAAGTACATCATCTCAAAATAAATAATCTATAATAAACGTGGATAAAACGAGGGGTAAAATAACAATAAATTAAGGGAAATACTTAAAAAGGGCAGGTTTAAAGAGTATTATCACAAGAAAGTATATCCGTTCTGTTTATTTATCAAGTATTGTTTGAGGTTACTCTTAAATACATTTATTTTTTTTTTAATTTCTGTAGGCAATCTATTAAATTTTTTAAACCTTTAATAAAAATTGTATTTAGGGAACTTTTAGTGATGGCTTGTTGTACATGAAAGTCAGATTGGTTTCTTGTATTATAGTTGTGATATTGCGAATTATATTGAATTTTTTCTAACAGATCTGATGCGATGGTACTGTCATTTTTATTTTATAAATAAATATCAGTCATGTACTGAACATAATTCTGAACTGAAAGCTAATTTATTTTTTTTAACATAGTTGCAATACTCATCCTTCTGTTTTTTATTAATAGAATATAAATAGGCGAAGTAAGAAGCCCAATTATTTTACATGAGCAGGCTTAAGAGGTAAAGGGGCCAATTATTATTGGATAAATTGCTCGAACAAGTTTTTAAACCCTAATAAAAAGGCGATATAGAATGGTTTTAAAAATCAAGGCTTGTGAAAATCATCACATAGTTTAATTTAAGTAGTTCCAATGCTTCACAAACCAAAAAATTTAACGTGCTAATACTACTATCGACTTTCGGTATTTCGTTCCAAGTTAAATCATTTCTTGTTTTTGTTACGCTACGAGTTTACCCTTGTATGCTTCAGTCTTGATTAGGTAAGAACCATTATTTTAGCGTCTCTCGAATTTATTTTATACACAACAACGTACTTTTAACTTTACTTTCTTCCTTTAGTCTGAATTGATAGCTATTTTAAAGAGCCAAAGGTTTATCTTTGGAAGTGCTTGTAACGTCAGCTACATCAGCCATGACACGATAATAACAAAAATTCTCTTAAAAATTTAATAGAAATTTTGTGTGCGATTTTATAATATGTCGTAATACGATTTATATAAATTATGAACAGATATAAACTTCTTATATCTATTCAAAGACAGTACCCATACACCAACATCTGTTTACTGAGATTAAGGGTAAAACCTTCCAAATAAAATACAGGAAACAATTACTCTACTTTCTGTTTAACGAGATCAAGAGTAAAAGCCTTAAACAATTTATATAGATATAATAGTTGTCTAAGAGTCACTGAAAAGCAGACACAACATATTTCAGGAAACCCTCAATTTTATTCTTATATTTACTGTTCATGAGTGGAAGACTAGCTAAGCCCAATCAAGGTAGGTTGAGTGACGCCCAGGAGTAACAGGTAGAAAAATTAGATGACCTTCGATAGTATTTCAGTAAAGGTGTAGTGTATATATTTTAAATTATATCGTTATTGTTATTGGAAAATCACAATGGCAGACAGTTATGGCGGTTGTGATGTCACGGCAGACGCTTGTCAAAAAAAAAAAATAATAAATATTTTAGTAAATCTAAAATTAGATGTTATTCTTAACAATATTGCCAGCTTATGTGCACCATGGCAGACATTTTCACCGGATATAACAATCTGGCAGACAGGGAAACGCATTTGCTTTACCCAAATGTCTGTTTTTTTTTTTCAAGATTGCTTCAAGGGCATTATTTGTAGTAGTATCTATACCTCAGGGTTGAGTCGCTCATTATAGTCAAATACCCGGCATGGAACATAACGGTTTATTGTCAGATACCCGATATACTTACAACGGTATGTTCTTGCACATCTTGGAGCTATCCTTATCACACGATAAAACGTCACTAGGTATAAACATCCAAAGCATCTGCAAAGATAAATACAAGTAACGAGACATTTTCAAAATCAAAAAATCCATAATATTGATTAATTCTTAATGTTTGTAGTTTTTTATAAAGAAAGAGTAGAAAATTAATTGTATCAGTATAAATATTTTACAATTTGTATGACCATTTATTTCATTTATTGCAATTAAAACTAGAATAAGACTTAATGCGATAAAGTACAATAAGCAGAGACACTTTATTTTAATAATAATAACGTTAAACAATAATGAATAATTTGAACTATCAAAGTAAAACCATAGTACAGGTTGTCTGATTAAGGGTCGTTAACGACTAAAAATATTTGTATGAAAAAAATGCTTAAAACATGTCTATTTTTATTCCAAGGGAGACACCATCCTGTAATATCCTCAATGTAGAATTTACTGGATATGTTCTTTGATAATCTGACCAATTTTAAAAAGAAAATTTTAAAGTTTTGACTAGGTCTCTAGTTTATTCTTTGTGGTGCAATTATACGTAAAAGTACATTTTTTTCTTTCTCTACTAGAAGTTCTTTTTATAATGTACCTTCACCAATAATATGCAATATAATAAATACTGTATTTTTAAAAGTTATTTTTGTTTGTTTTGCAATTTTGTTTACTATTTTTATTGCTGTTTTTGAATTACTATCTCATAGAGTTAAATTATTGTATGTCTCTCCCCACCCAATAATTAACTTGATGTAGGGTAGTGTATACTTAATAAATAAATATACGTCATTCCCCTTCTCTCCATCAACCTAACAAACAAAATTTAAATAGGGAAATTACCAAGTATTATCCATCGTTAAAATGGTAGTTTTATTAGCAATTCAGCAATATGAATGATAATTGCATAACTTTTTATTTTAGCGCCCTCTAGCGAGATAAAAACTGTTACGTATTGTAAAAGGCGACACTTTATTTAAAAGATAATTTTAGTAGTAATTAAATGCGCAGCATAAATTTTTTGTTTTATTTTATTGCTTTTAAAATTTCTAGATCTTAACATTAGAGCTCCACAAGAGTTTTCGATTTTTTAAGTTCATTTTTCATTTAGTTATGTTGTGTATTAAATTACTAATAAAATTGGCTTTTTTATTTACAATACTTAGCAGTACTAGAGAGCACTTTATAACGCTACACCCAGTAGACCTAGATTCGGCCCTGGCAAAACCAAACCGTTGTCTAGCCATTTTATAGCTAATAGTTCAGGATCCGTAAGTAGGGTCGACCTTCACCCATCTGTTTAATGGATAAAACTTTTTTTTTATTAAATAAAATATGTTTTTAAATATACCGCAAATGGGTTGCCTAAGAAAATACGGTCACGGCCATTTTTTAATTTCCTTTCTGTGTACAGATAAGGAAAGTATAAAAATCATTATAAAAAATGTTTATGAGGTCATTCTATTATTTTATTCCTATACATGATTTTCCTAAAATGGACCTAATTCGAGATATTTGAGGAAAAGTGCAAATTTAGAATTTTGAAGACAACTCAAAAACGGATAAAGAGAAAAACATCAAATTTTAAACTTAAGCTTTAATCCATCCTGCGGTGAGCTGATTAAAGTTTGGGCATAGTTGAAGCATCTAGGGAATACTTTACAGGGTGTCGTTTTTTTTTACTTTAAGAAAAAACATAGCCTGGACCGTATTTTCTTAGACAACCCATTTGCGGTATATTTATAAATATATTTTATGTAATAAAAAGAAACTTTCATCCATTAAACAGATGGGTGAAGGTCGACCTTACTTCGTATCTTAGACTATAAGTAATCGTGATGCCTCGGCTCCTCGCATCCCGAAGCCGGAGACAATGACAGTAGTACAATGTATTGGAAGTTTTTAACAGTTGATTTTGTGCTGTAATTAAAGTAATTTATTTTCGTTTATGTTAATTACTGTTTAAATCAAAAATAAACATCACCCCCGTTTTTTGTGTTAAAAAGCATTGCCCCGTCTTCAGAATCATTAAAAGTTCATCAGTGCGTTCTGCGGTAAGTACATTTATCTGTTCATCGCTTCTTATTCTCACGATCGTTTTGTATCGTGTGCTATCCGTTTGTCAGAGTTGGGTCGGATACAGGAAAAAAGTATCCGAGTACCGGATACGGATACTTACAATGTATCCAGATAATTTTTAGGATACTTTCACCTAAAAAGTACTCGGATACAAGTATACGGATACTTTTTTCGGATACTTTTACAGATACTTTTAAAGATAGTTAAAATAATGTTTTCATACCAATAGTTATAATTATACAATAAGATTGATTAGGAGTAACAATAAACAATACTAGGCATAAATAAATTATCGAAAATGAAAAGCGATATAATAGAAACAGGAAAAAACTACTCAATAAATTATTTTTATTCTGTGAATATAAAACATTAAAACAAAATGAACAATAAAAAAGAGGTTGATAAAAAAAATTAATAAATTTCAATATAACAAAAAATGTTCAAATGGGGGACCATTGGACACATTTCAGTGTTATGAAAAATAAAAAAAAATATCTAAAAAATAAAATTTGAAAAAAAAAAAGTTAATGAAAAAAAGGTTAATAAAAAAATTAATAAATTTCAAGATAACAAAAAGTGTTCAAAGGGGTGACCATTGGACACCTTTCAATGTTATGACAAAAAAATATTTAAAGAAGGGACCATTGGACACATTTCAGTGTTGATGAAAAATAAAAAAAATTGTTTATTATTTTTATTCTGTGAATATAAAACATTAAAACAAAATAAACAATAAAACATAAAGGTGCGCCAAAAAACAGCCAGTGTCGTGTCCATATAAATCTAACGAAATAAGCTCGTTGTTGGCGCGAATTGCCATGTTTATATAATCTTCTGATATTCTTGTCAATGTGTATCCTTCGACGAGCTGTACTTGGTAGAGTCGAAAGCGTCAAAAGGAGGAGGAGTCAGAGATTGTTGAATGTTTCATTCTGGCATAGGCAAAGCAGGCTCGTATATTTGATATTGTCAGATCTGTATACTTTATTGATGACAGAAAGTTTAGTTATATTGCACTATATAAAAACACAGGAACAACCGTCTCTTGTCTTTGCCAACTGAAACATAACTGGGCTAATGAAACCTCCATAAGTTCGTGACGCTAACACCAGACAAGAGTTTGCAGGATTTTTCCTGTAAAAACGTGCCGCAAGATGCTAAATCCCGACCGTCTGTATACTGGTGAATCGTCGAATTCATCCTTGGCGATGAGAATTTTTTTGCGTTATTTTAAATTTTACAGGGTGCACCAAAAAAACTACAAATCATAATAAAATAATTATTTTACTATTTTTTATTTAAGAATGTACCTATTGCAATTATGTCTTAAATATTGTAATATTGAAAAATACGTATTTTATTTCTAATTATACAGGGTAGCTCAAAGTATTTCGATTATATATTTTAATAGAGATAATATGGATTGGATCAGTTACGATTTGGTAAATAATTTAAAAGTATCCGAATGCCGAAAAAAGTATCCACTATCCGGATACTTACAAATTTGGTCACGAATACGGATACCGGATACAAAATTTAAAAAGTATCCGGATACAGCTTTCCGATACACATAAAGTATCCGGATACTTTTTAAATTTTGTATCCGGTATCCGTATTCGTGACCAAATTTGTAAGTATCCGGATACCACCCAACTCTGCTGTTTGTGCATAATATGTACTTAACTTCGATTATTTTAAAATCGCCACATTGCTAACCAAATGGCAAAAGCATCCGGTCGGTTGCATCGATCGTCCTTCCTCCTGTTTCATGATCTCTATGGTCATCGCTAGTTCATTTTAACAGCTGTCCGAGTGTCTAGTTTCGCCTCTAGTGCCTATCTCGGTACGAGTTGTCGGAACTGTGCTTTCTCGCTGTTGCCGGACTGTTTCGAATTTCTGAATTCTCGCGAAATTTGACTTTTCTTGTTGCCAAGTCTCAAATTAAACGAAACATTTACTTATAAACTAAAAACATCGCGTTTAGCGATTCTCTTAGCAACTTTCACGTGAATAACTAATTAATGCCTAAAGTTAAAAAGTTCTTCCGCAAAAGGTAATTACAGTGCCAATATGGCTCCCGTAACGATGGTTGACGAGCAACTGTAGGCGCTAATGAATAGCATGAGGCAAATGATGGCACCAGGTAACAAACAGGTCAACGTCGTAAACTCAGGTAAAATGTAATAGTAGATTTTGAAGCTTTTATAGATGTAAATTCAGTATATAAATATTCTAAAAACAAAAAAATTAAAGCCACCTCCTTAAAAAAAGTTGAGGTTTGGGTACCTTTTTACCCCCGGTTTTTTTACATAAAAAAATTGCTTTATCGATCCTAAAATCAAAAAGAACTATAAATTTAAATTGTTTTTTATAGCGAAATTAACTTTGTATCTTTCTTAGTTAACGAGCTATTTACAATTTTTTAACCGAATTTCTAGAGCAATTCGTCCATCCTGGACTTAACATAATAACAAAACTAAGAGTAGGTCAGGAGTTATTGTACAAAAAACGCGTAATAAAATCAGTGGTGTGTCTAGGGTTGTGCTTAAGCCGCCCCTGCACAAACTACCTCTTTTATTCATACTTTTGTATTCAAAAAGGAGGACATGTTGAACATATACTAAATTAAATAGTTTATAATATATGTATAATAATTATTGTTAGGTGTTTATTTTTTATTGTTAATTTTTTGTCAATTGTTTTATTAAAAAAATATTTTTTTTTAATTACTATTAAATTTAATAAATACATTTCCAAACTAACGTGTATTTTTATCAGTGGCATGGTAAACACACCATTTTTATAGGGCCAATCCATTATTATAAATACCTTTTTTACAAAAATATAAATAAAAGAAGTAGTTTTTACAGGGGCAGCTCAAGCACAGCCCTAGGTACACCACTGATTTTTATATGCGTTTTTTGTACAATAACTCGTGACCTACTTTTAGTTTTGTTGATAAGTCCAGAACGGACGAATTGCTCTAGAAATTCAGTTAAACAATTTTAAATAGCTCGTTAACTAATAAAGATATAAAGTTCATTTCACTATAAAAAAATTAAAAATTCATAGTTCTTTCTGATTTTAAGATCGATAAAGAAAGTTTCTTTAGGTCAAAAAAAAATTTTTTTTAAAGGGGTCGCTTTAAATTTTTTTTTCCTTAGAATATTAAACTTTCAAATCTACAGCACTGGCAAACATTTTAAAGAAAAAATCGCAACAGTAAAAAAAAACGTTTTTCTAAATGTTAGTTTAACACCCTGTAACTTTGTTGGGTGCCAGTTTTTGATATAGGTGTATATAGCCAAATTCACCTATTTTTTGGTAATCTATCTGAGGAAGAATTTATGAGATACCTTTTTGAAACACTCTGTATAATATATATTATATTTTTGTACCTGTAACACCTGAGGGCCACTCATCCTACCATGACCGGGCTTATCTAGTCCCTCACTCATGAACAGTAAGTATAAGAGGGTCTTTGGACAAAATGGAGGGTTTACTGAAATATGTTGTGTCTGCTTTTCACTGGCCCTTAGACTGTAGTAATAGGAATAATGTACACACATTTTCATTGTTTTTAATATTTTAAGTTTACCCTCCTACTGAATCTTATTTTTTTTTATTTATTTTACCTACTTGGATACGAACAGGGCGCAAGTGACACTCTCTTCACCATACTTAAAAGGCAGATATGCTCGAAAAAAATACTAGGGCGCAAGTACCAGACTTTTTCGTGTAAAGCGCAAATGCCACAGGCACATCTAACACGAACTCGGATGTAGATAGGTTAAATATTGTGGTAAATTTTATAACCCAAAAACCAGGGTTACAGTGTACCAGGTTGTCGATCTCAACCTTTGTGCCTTCGGCTTCACTCTGTATTGGAGATGGGAGTGAGTTTAAAACAGATAGAAATAATTGAGCGCCAAGCCGTTATATCTTCTTCCAGATTTCAAAATTGACATACCTCTCAAATGGCTAAACTGGGTAAATCAAAGACAGTACTTCCAATACACACCGATTTATTTCATTTCGAGAGAAAGAACTATAACAAGCAACGTAATGATTATGATATGGTATAGGCAAAAAAAAATTGTCACTATCACAAATTTTGGGCCGCACACAAGTCCAACATATAATAAAAAATTAAAACACTAGTACTTACACATTAAATATCTAAGCGGAGATTAAATAAATAAAAGTACATTAAAAATGAATAACGCACGGCGGTTTTGGTACCAAAAATGACGAGTAAAAATTAATCGACATTAGAGAAATAAAAATAAGAGTAACCTTAATTTCCGCGTTGTAGTGGGTACATATATATAAAAAAGTAAAGTAGGACCGTTAATGCCAAGTAAGCCTTCTGTACACCCCCATTTACAAAGCAAATCTACCCCAAATAATTTAACAAAATCCTTGAAATTAAAGTAATAATCTGTGCGCTACTTTCCCCCCCCCCCAAAAAAAAAAAACCGGAAGACCCATACGTAAAAAAGAAAAAAATCGGTGTGCGATTATGTAAACAATTCACTTAAATATACAGGACGGACTTAGCTGAACAATTCATGGTTTCTTCTCAGCTGCAGTCAACGATCTCGTAGTACAGTACTACCACACTAGGTGATCCAAATCTCCATCTACACCAAATGTTCCAATTCTATACCCCTCCAAGAATCCTATCAAAATGGGGTTTTCTATACTTCCTCCAAGAATCCCTTTTAATCAGAAAAGGGACCAAATTTAAACCAACTCGGGTTCTTAACGAGCATAAGCGTGTATGGCGGTTATGGCCAAGGTGTTTTTCAAAGGGGCCAGCTATCCAATTCAAAAATCCAACACGAGGTTGCTGCGAGGTAATGGCGGCCGACAAAACTCAAACGCCAATATTCTACAAATCACAGGCACCAAACCAAATGCTCTTGCAGTACCATTACCATATGACAAGATCATTAACCTAACCATTTTGACGGAGACGTCAAAAACAAAACAAAGATGTTATTTATTAGTTTTCTAGATTTAAGATTAGATTGGGAGAATATATGCAATTGGATGATATGAATCTATGAGAATTTAATTATTGAATATTGAAAATTTCGCTAATAACTTGAGTGAATGTTAAAGGTAAGCGTAGACTAAAATTACACATATAAGGGGTCATAAAAAAGTACTTGTCCTAATATAAAAAATGAATCGTTACAATTTTTAAAAAACACGGGATGTTTTGGTAAAAAACAGATTAATACCAGATAGCCTCAATGCCTAAAATCCAGAAAATTAATATTTCATAATATTGTAATTATGATAAAACCAAGAAGTTTGACATAAATAATGACTTGTTCTATTAGACATGGAAATATCTGGCTTAGTTCTCGTTAATCCCTTTTGGTACGTTCATTAACTACACATCATTTACATCAAAGAGCAGTAGATATGAAGTAATTACTTTAGTCAGACAAAAGTGCCTTGCTAAACAATAGGCCCAGTGTCACTTTATTATTCATTAGTTCTAAACTAGCAGCAACAAACAAACACCAACAAAATTAAACTTCATTTTGCAAAACTTTATCCACAGATAAAGAAACTCTGCATGCATACGTGAGTTCTAGACACCTATTTGCATACATATTAGAGCGGAGGCGTAGCTTTAGTCTCACCCTGTATCAGTGTCAAAGGTCCGCAATCCTTTGACCGCCCTTTTACTGCGAATTGAACTAATGATCTCATAAAGCGCGCCCGGCTCTCCGGCTGAGCCATTGTGATTTTGATTTGCAGCTTCCGTTCATTTTAATAACGTCTACAATTCATGTTTGAAAGGGATACTGCCATTGACAAGGTAAGATATAATGCTGAGTCCATTACGGAAAGATTGCCTTCAAGAAGTGCGGAAAAATTACTTTTGTCTGATAGAAAAACCGACAACTTCATCAATTGATCGTTTCTTAAGTAAACGCTTCAATTTCCGTAATATCTTGGTCTTGCGAGTACGAATAGTGAGGTTTTTGGAGACAGTTGGGTTGGTATAACGTTTGTAAATAGCCAACTTTAGGGAAGTAATAATGTGGATATAACATTACATTCCTCTTGCATCCAATTTTAAAGTTTTTTTCTTGTTTTATGGACATCTTAAAATTCTAATTTTTCATATTGAATGAATAATGCAAGTTATATAAAGACATTTTGTCATATTATATAAATAATAGTGACTTTGTACAGATATTATATTTCATTGTAGATAATTCTTGTTAACATTTAATTCATTCTTGCTTTAACCTCGATCGAGTAAACCAGTATTTTATTGTAACTTAAAAATAAAGTTTTGTTTTTAAAAATAAATTTTGATTCTAAAACTTGCACGTCTCCTTTAATAATTTTTTAAAGCGTCTTTCTGTATTTTCTATTTATCCAAACAAAATAATATAGAATGATATATTTATCAAAGATAGAACAATTAATTCTTAGATATTATATTATTGATTATGAATAAAATGCTATTAAATAGAGGGAGGTAAAAGTAGTTTGAGTGTAAAGGTTAAAGAAAAGGTCCTTTACTTCTCACAAGTCAATTTAATTGGCGACCGGTTTCGAAGTTGTCACTTCATCATCAGGCACACCTAAATGGAATGTCAAGGAGTCAGTTGTAATAAAAACAATTATAAAAGCATGAACGGACTTTAACATATACAAAATAACAGAAAAAACACAAAGGAAAGTTAAACAATAACCTTGACACACCTTGACTAATTCCATAAAGGAAGCGCTACAAAAAGTTTAACAGAACGAGTTAAAAAAGTCATGTGTAATAAGTATTTTTTAAAAAAATTTTTATTGTAGGTTAGGTTAAACCACCAGATGTCTTTTTGAATAAAATAATTAATTAAAACACATTTAAGACAATTATTAACTAAACAACACAAAATAGTTTTACAAGCACAAACAGTTTAAACATTTTTAAGGATATAATGTTAATTACTGAAAGTAAAAAGTAAAAAAGTAAAAATTATCAGACTGTCAAGACATCTATCTAGATTTTTAACGAATCAATGCAGTAAACTGTAAATTTTAAATTAGCGGATAAATAGTGTACTAACGGAGGTTTTATTTACTGAAAGTGAGTATAGGTGGCGGTGACAAAATTTATTGAAAGTAAAATATATTAAACTAAGAATGAGAAAGCAAAAAAATTTTATACTAACAAGAAAATTAGAACACTAAACAAGAAAATATGAAAATTCATATGTAAAAGGGAAATTTGAAGCAGATAATCAAAAAGAAAATTACTGTTACAGGAAACGGAAACTAGGTTGACAGTACGAATGTAAAAAAAGAAAAGTCAAATTTTGGCGTATGACAACCACGTGGGAGAATTTGAATAAGCTAAAAAATTTAATAAGATGCGAATGGGCAAAAATTAATGGAAAGAAAATCTAAATTGGGAGAGTTAATTGTGGTAAGTAACTGACTGAAGATCAAATGAGTGGGGGTAAAAGTCTGAAAATAATTTAAATAAGCGCTGGGGTACTAATAAATTGAATTTGTGCATTCAGAGAGCAGGAGGGGCCAGATTTAATATTTTTTAAAATTTCCAGGTTCTCAAAGTTATTCAGAAGGATGTTACGATTAGATTTGTCACTACGTCTTACTAATTTAAAGACAAATGACTTGATCGATTATATCATTTGTCAATTAGACAGAACCAAAAGAGGTTGTGGCTAATATTAGCAATGCTATTTGTCAAATCGCTATTTGTCAATTGGCAAACCATTTCTGCCCATATTATTGACTTCTTGAAACCTAAATATATGAATTTAATACTTAATACATTAATTATTATGACTGTATAATAGGGTGGTGCAAAAAACGACTATTTTTTGTCTCGTACGAGAATATGATATTTATCATGTTTTATGACCCCACCAAACGGGCAGCTCAAAAAAAATTTTTAGGAGTCGCTTAAAATTTTAAAAATTTCAAAATTAGTCAAAATTCGATTTAATAAATTATGCTTTCATTGTTGTATTGGATTTTTTTTCTAACTCGTAATGAATTCTGATCTATTACCTTGCTACTTAGAAGCAAAAATTAAAATTAATTCTTAATATTAAGATTTAAAGGTCGCTCGAAAACATCAAAAGCAATAATGTTGTATATAAAAAATTATGAGCGACCGTTAAAAATTCATATTTTGAGTTAAAAATATGAGACATTTTTTCTTTTTTAGGTCACAAAATTTTACCGTCGCTAGCAAAAAAAATTAAAAAAATCGAATTTTGACTAATTTTGCAATTTTGAAAAATCTTGAGGGACCCCTAAAAAAATTTTTTTTAGCTGCCCTTTAGAGGCGGTTTTAAAAAATGATAAATTAACATATTTTTGTACTAGACTCAAAAAAATAGTCGTTTTTTGCGCCACCCTACTGTATAAGTTACAATATGAAGTTAAAGTATTTAAAATTAGCATAATTTAAAAAAATAGTTAAAGATAAAGATATAGATCAATAATCAAAAACCTTCATTACATCGTTGAATTATCAACCAGATTCTGGCCTACCTCTTTATACTTCTCTCCATTTTCGGTCTCCACTGTAACAATCTCTTGTGCATATGTTATTTGTTCTACCCTAGCTTTACTGGGCTTGACATCTACTGCCTTCGATCATGGTGGACTGTATCATAGTATATTACCTGGGGTGGAGGCCTTATGCTCCAACCTGTAGCCTTTGGGAGATATTCTTGAAAATCTGGTTGAAGCACTGGGTTTATTCAAATAAAACTATCACCCTATATTTAAATTTTATACATTCAAGGCTTGATGATTTCACATTTTACACATTTACTACTTGGTTACATAAATTTATTGATCCATTACATATATTAACTTTTGTAAATCAACTCGCACAATGCTTGAAATTAATTTACGGCGAATGCCGGCTTTGTAAGTGTTTGACTTGTCGCTTCCTCGACTGAAAAAACGAAAGTGAATGTTTTGTTTTGTTCTGCTATGCTTGTTAGCTCGCATCGGTTTTACCGGCTTTCTTTTAATTGGTTATCTAGTATCGTATGATTGCACGCGAGAGTAATGATTGGGTGAAAAAATCTCGCGTGACTTAGTTTTAATTGTTTGCGAAGTAGCAGGTGTCTTTGAAGGTTATTTGAAAGTTAACCGGGTTGTTATTTCACAACTTTGAATAATTTGGTTTACACAGGAAGTGTCTATTTAGTATTTTATTCTTTTTGTTTGCTAAATGCTGATTTAGATTAGCAGATAGGACATGTTAAGTGTAATTTCAACATTATTATTATCTCCCTATATGGCCTGCAATTTGCTACATTTATGTTATTGCTATACCGATTAGGTTTTTATAGGAATGTCAGATATTATAAATATTTTATTAAAAAATGTAGACGATTAACATTCCGAGTGATATCAATGTGTAAAAGGCATCAAAATTAACGCTATACCAAGCCAAAACAACTACCTAACATTGATAATTAATCTTAAACCTGACTGTGAAATATATTAACACTAGATTAGATTAGATTAGATTAGGAGTTGGACGTTATTTGTCCTTGTCCACCGCGACCTTCTCAGATCTATTGTGGGACTCCGTTTGTTTTAGAGTATGTCGTCTAGCCTGGTCTTTTTTATTAGACTTAGTAGCTTTGACAGTGGCTCCTGCATGTAGTTGCATGCAATTGGCTTTTCTTCGCCCTATTATTAACACTATCATAGCTCAACAGTATGGAACCGGTCCTACTCTAGATGGGTAAAAAGCTCATAGTGCTCGAGGCCCATCTAGGTTGTGAAATATATGCATTGAATAAATGAAAAAGAGTAAAACAATCAAATGGTAGCATAATAAGTACTGCTATGTAAAATCTAGATAAGGGAATGCAAGCTGGAAAATAAGCTAGATAAGGGATGTCTGAAAAATAAAAAAAATCAAATTGGAATTGGTGTAAAAAGTTAAAAATACAATAAACTATGTGACGGCCATAAGTGGCCACGGTCCTTTTCCTAATATTTATCCAATTATATATTCTTTAAATTCGTTAGTTGTATTATTCTGTTTTGTTCCTTCCTCTGAACGACAAAACATAATTTCGAAAAATTTGTTGCGTATTTCGTATGATTTCTTGATAGTACAAAATTATACATAAATTAAAGGGCATTACAATCAGTTTTTTATATTAAAGTATGTTTTTTGAGCCGATGAGCATTAAAATGGGCATATCAGTTCTAGAGAATACTGCTTTTATAAGTGTACTGAAATTATCTTACAAAAACAAATGTATCTACTCCTATTAAATAATATAATATTTATTCAACTGCTTTCGGGCAATAAAAAGTATTCATTAACAAACAGCGTGAGTTATAATAACTCATGCTGGGCTCCTACGATACTTGGGTATTAATTTAGGTTGCTTTAATGATGGGCACTATGGGTGCAGCAGAATTGCACTCTACTATTTACAAATTTAGAAGATCTCTTTTATTGAAAAATATTACTTACAAAAAGAATTGGCATTTACAAATTTGGAGCATTGTTTTTCTTGTTCGTTGGCAACTTTTTTAGTAGATGATGGAGGAGATATAACGCACTGAAGCGCCATGGCGGTTGGCGATCAACTACTATTATTACATTGATGATTCCGAAAAGAATCTAAAGATCTTAAATTTTTAATGACAAAGAAAACACAGTAATTAAAAAAAATATACAAATATTTTATTGAATTTTCAAGAGAAAGTGTTAACATAAAACATGAAACAAAATATGTGTCAAATGCCCACCGCTGCTCCGTTGATGGGTGTGTATTCATCTGACGAAATTTTTAAAGACATTTTCGAGCAAAATCGGCTGGTTTTCACGAATACGACGTTTGATTTCTTCCTTCAGTTGTCGAATCGTCTCAGAAAGGTTTCTATACACTTTATTTTTTAAATACCTCTAGAGAAAATAGTCTAAGGACGTCAAATCGCAACTTCTCGGCGGCCAGTTTTGGTCTCCAAATCAAGATGACACGATCTAGAAACTTTGTTTGCAGTAACGCCATTGTTTCGCATGCCGTGTGGCAGGTCGCATCGTCCTGGTAAAACCACAAGTTATTTATGTCCTTTCTATTCACTTCCAACTAAAGAAAGTCTTTCCGCATGCTACGGTTGCGATTACCATTTACAGTCAGAGACACCTTCATTATTTAAAAAAAAATAAGGTCCGATGATCAAATTGTCACTTTTTTAGAATGAATTTGGAAGCTCGTGCACGGCATGTGGATGCTCTTCCCCCCAAATCCGACATTACTGTTTATTCATAAAGCCGTTCAAATGGAAGTGCGCCTCATCGGTAAGATAATTTTGTTGTGCAAAGCATCGTCAACTCCGTGTTGTTCCAATATCAATTCTTAAAGTTTCTGCTGTCTATGATCGGCTTACTTCAGCTCTTGCATCAACTGTATTTTGTAAGGATGAAGATGCAACTCCTTTGTCAAAAATCGTTGTAATGTACTGCGACTGATATTTAATACTTGGCCGCGATGTCGGATAGAAGTGTTTGGATGTTCATTAGCAATGCCTCTCATGGCGGCGATGTTTTCAGCAGCCTTTCCAAGACGACCACGCCTAACACTTGCCTTGTCTTTTATTGCAAACGTTCGCCCAAATTTGTTGATGAAAATTTTCAATAGTGGGACGTGACGAACAATTATGTATACCTAAATATTCACGTAACTTGCGCATTGTCATTGTAAAATTTTCTCCATTTCTTTAATGGGTCTTCAAAATTAATAAACATTCTTCAAGAGCGTAACGCGGCATTTTAGTTTATGTCAATGTTTTGACAGAACACATGCCTAATATGACCCACTTGATGGTTGACAGACGGAAATAGCACACGATTCAAAATTCAAGTTCTTATTGGAACACCCTTTACAACATATATGCAACAAACAAAAAAAGAAACAATTAACTTGCATATTTCAGTCCCACATATTCAGTTGACCGGTTGTTCAAGCTTAACAGGTAATCTCATTAATAATTAAAATAAGTAATTACAAGTAGAACTTTTATATCATTGTTATAATTATTTTGATTTGTGAATGAAGTTCTTTCTCTATTACTTGCATCTTATTATTCATTGTTTTAGTCGTAGATAAAGTTTAGTATTCAACTTGCGGTAATACCCATAACTCAATTGATGAATAATGCCGAAGAAAACTTCATCTGTGAGTTATGACCGATTTTATTATGTTATAGGTACCTTGCTCCCATAACGATCTATTGTGTGCCATTTGGTCGCTAAGATGGCAAGAAAAAGGTCTCGACACCCATATTGAAACTACTAATCGTATATTTCCAGGGAAGTCTTCAAGTTAAGTAAACTGCACTTTTTCATCCGTTGTGCTCCTAAAAATAGTGTCCTTGGGTTCTGTAGAGCCACACATGCACTAAGAATGTGAATCGAGGTTTCGTTGTCCTCACAGAATTTGCACTCACTATTAGTTTAAATTTATTAAGGAGTACTTTTATTACCGTTACTTTGCGTAGTTTTGTCTTGTGCAAGATTTTGACTTTTCGTAGTCATAAATCGTCCAGTTTCAGGCACTAGAATATGCCGAACATCATTCCTTTAAAAAGGTAATCTGATGCACTCTCTGTCCTCAAAACTATAGCTGACGCTATTGACATTATAGCACCCAACCAAAACTCTTCTATTATCAAGTTAAAATTACAAATCAACAAATTAAAACAAATACAGTTTGATATAAAGTTTTTATGGGTAAAGGCACATATCGGCTTACATTTTAATGGGACAGTCGATAAACTAGCAAAGGAAAGCATCGATACTAGCCACATTCTTAAAAATAATATTATTATTGACGAATGCATAAGTCATTCTAGAAAGAAGTTAAAAGAACGATGGAACCTGTACTGGATTCAATATTGTAGAAACAAACCAACCCGTTACACCTTACTCCACCCAGTTATACCTAACGAATTGTGGCATAAGAATTTAAAGTACCCACGAAATAGTATTGTAACGATAAATAGAATCAAATTTGGACATCCTTGTTACCCTTATCATTTACACAAAATTAAAGTTATAGACTCCAACCTTTGCGACAGTTGTAGTGTGATTAGTGATTTGGATCACATATTTTTCAGTTGCAAAAAGTGTAACATTCAAACACAGCAACTTTTTAACCAGCTACTAGCAAATGGCATTTTAGCCCCATTTAACTTAATGTACCTTTTGTCGCTGAACGATTCAGCAGTATATGAAGCCCTATTGGGTTTTATCAAAGCTTGCGGCTTAAAACTATAGCATAGGTTAGTTTTGTACCCTTTGTTTTTGTCAACCTAAATATTGTACAACCTTTCTTAACCGAGGTCCTCTCAATCTGTGCGTCAGTCACCCTGATAGACCCCTGGATGTGAAATGTGTTTACCCAATTCCATACTCCTTGTTGTGGGGGGTTTTTTGTTTTTCTGGAATAGATAGGGTTAATAGACAGGTACGATAAAACTTAATAATATTGATCCTGGCTAAATGGAAAACATATCCTTCAGCCATAAAAAAAAAGTCGTCCAGTATTACAACTCTTTCTTAGCTTAAAGAAATTGTTCCAATTGTCGGTTACAATTCGATTTGCTTAGTGATGGTTTTTCAGGTCTATAAGTATCACATAATTATTACATAAAATGCCATCCAGACGTGCCACTTCTTAGCACCTTTGGTCTGTTTATCGTATTTTACAAAAGAAGAGAATATGACCGCCTTCTGTTGCTAACCATCGAACAGAATTGGTTCTAGGAGGTTAGAATATGCCGCATGCCTTAAAGTCGTTACTTTCAATTAGAGCCCGCTTTAAAATGGAAGTTCCAGTTTGAATTCTGACTATTTGTAGGGTGCCATCTTCTCCAGGATGCTAGTGATTCAGCCGACCAAGTTGCCATCTCATAAAAGGCAGGTTGTCATCTTCAATTATGACTAGACTTTCAGTTTTAATTCAATTTGAATTTGAATATTACCATTCAAGCCTTGCCTGGAGTTGGACCAACTGTTGGATCATTCAATTTTTTTTTAGATCTATTGATTGGAATTTTGGTTAATTCGGCTCCTTGGAATGCTATTAATGGCCGTCTAATTAAAAACCGCCTAAGAGTGCCTATAAATCTTTAGAAAGGAGAAAATGGGACGGCAATTTAAAATAGCCTCAACCTGTGACAAAAATTTACCGAATTCTTAGAAATCGAGCTTAGTGTTCCCGATTACCCGTTTAAAATGGTACTTTATAATCTTAATTTCAGCTTCCCATATTCCCCTAAAACTGGGAGTCCTTGCAGCAATAAAATGCCACTTTAATTTATACTTAATTTCATAATTGTATAATTTCAGTATTGACTCCAAAAAAATTTAAGCCATGATATAAATATATATTCGGAAACTATCGTCGTATAAAAATAAAACTTTTTAGTGTTACCATTGAGTAGTCGGTGCTTAGAATAGATACTAATTCTAAATGTATAGCTCGGATTGGCATACAAATGAAAATAATTACGTAGCCTCTTAAGAATGTTGTTCTTCCACGTTTTTCGATCGTTTAATAAGCAGGGACCACCGTAATCTAATTTCGCGATACAAAAAAATAAATATTTGTTAACTATCACCCTATAGTGATCCAATCAGGTACTTTGGAGTTACCGGATTAACTTTAAAACCGGTAGTATACTGTCTTACACACCTATACTAACAAATCACAACACGCAATATAAAAATTAATATCTGGAGTACAAACTAACAGACCTCTATTGACCAATAAGAATTAATACTTACATAACCCCTACTAACAGAGTTGATTCCAGAGTACACTAGAATATCTGCTGGAACTACACGTAAAACACTATAATAACCAAAATCACAATAATAATTTACCCACTTAGTCTAATCCTACTAAATGTTACAAGAAATGAAAAACCCATATAAATCCGATATAAAACATTACAATAAAACTGAAATAATAATTATATCCTGCACGAAACTACAACTCGGTGCAGTTCCTGTGCACTTGGAACGAAGCCTTCCGTATCAAAAAAACTTCAACCTACAAACTATCGAATTTAAAGGTCAAACTAATGACAATACAAATACAAAATAAACATTTTATTGTCAATAACATTTGAAAAAATAATTTAAAATACAAACAGTGATGGTATTACTAACATATAAATTGAGTTCAATGGTCAGAATCCCTAAAATAAAGGTGGTAATAAACCAGAGTCGAAAAAAATCCAAAAAGGGTCCTGAAAATATCATTATTTCAGTCAAGTCAAAGAAAAACTGCCTCCAAATGCAAAATACACATTAAGCAAAGTATTTAAGAAATTAAATATGTCTTAGAAATGAAACAATGATTTAATGATATCTCAAGAAGTGATAAAATAAACAAAAAATTATCTAGTTAACAAGAATTACTTTAAAAAGTGTCTCAACCAAAACAGGACAAATAAAAGGTAAATATAAGGTTCTAAACAGTATACACATAGTTATTTAAAAGATTTTCTATTCATATATTATAACTTAAGAGTTTTGGAGGGAGGGTAGCAGATAAAGTATTTGCGTTTAAATTCAATTTCTGATAACCTCAGTTCGTTGGCTAAAGTAAAACTGTTACACAGCATCAGTGACCATTAATAAAATATTGTTTGTAGGCGTTTGTCTAGGTAAATAAAAATTTGTTAACGAACCGTTAACAAATCTGGTTATCGTTAAATTATTTGTTTTGTCTAAAACTTTTAACTGACATTAAATATCCTTAACCAGGGATATTTCATCTAGTGCGCCTATTATAAAATTTGCAATATAGAGCCCCTGCGTATCAGTTGATTCATCATCCGAAAACCACACAGGTTTATCGTTAATTTCATTTCTTATAGAATTCAATGCATTATCAAAATTAACTTGAACATATTTTTTTGCGCAAAACGGAAGAGTTGGGTAAACTTTCTCCCTTAAAATAAGTTTTAAAAAAATTTCTAAACAGAGGATTGTCCAATTTGTAAATTGGAATATTACAAGATACAAATAAATTGCACAAATATCTATTAAAATTGTCCTGATGATAAGAAGTGGTTCCTTGGTCTGGTATTAACTGTTGAATCAATCGGTTTGGAAGTTGTTTTCTGGATAAGTGACTTGTTGTTCCTAAATGTTAATCGACTTGAAATTTTTTAGTATAGACAATCTGCAAAATGAGATCTAATGTCATCGTCAAATATAAAAGATTTTTTTTTAAATCCAAAAATACGTGAATTTTTATATATAAAAATAAAATCTAGATGATTTTCAAAAAATCTGGCTGGTAGAAAGAAGCATTTGAGTAAAAATAAAAAAAAAACATTTACTTATTTAAAAAAAAGAAAAACTATTATATTGTTGATTTTTTTTGAAAATTAGATGAAGTCTGAATAAACAATTTAGTATAGCTCTTATATCTTGAATTTATTTCTTCTTACTTCTAAAATAGGATTCAACTGGCTTTGAAAAAAGTTAATAGTGTGAAAAATACAACAAAAATGTTAGTTATCCTTACCAGTTTATCGCAGGGGGAGCAAAAAACGTGATTAGAGTCTACGATTCTTAAATCACTTTTTCCATAGATCTATTTCTTTATCATTTCTATTTTTCCAATATAAAATTCTGCACTAAGTATGCAGGCATGCATTTTGCATATAATACAAGCACTAGTGATAAGGTCTGTTTACTCCATATTAAATCCCAGAGCTTTAGGAGTATATAATAATTTTGTGACAAATTACAAAGAAATAAAGTCACAAATGTAATTTAATTGAAAAGTATTACAAAACTAAAAAAAAATAAAAAAAGATGTTATATATTCATAAGACATTTTAAAAAAAATGTAACAAATATTTTATAAAGTATAGGTTATGATTGTTTATTTTAATAAAAACTATGAAGACGAAATAAACGCACACACTTGGGCCCGAGTCAGGTAAGTTCACATCCTGTAATCTGGATCGAAACCTTCTAGACACATTCCGTCCACCCCCCTGCTAACATCTCTTACGGTCATCAAGATCAATAGATTTATATGCCATGCCTTCTAAAAGGGAATTAAGGATAACATACTATCATCATTTAATCGGGACGTTGCTGAAGGCTAGCCCCTGTTATGTCGTATGTTTGTGTATCTTGTGCGTAAGCATTCTGTTGTGTCCCCACTCATGTGAAAGTTCTCCTAGTCTAATTTGATGACTAGGTGGACCTTTTCTAACTAGTCATCTCTTATACGAAACCGATTTAACATAGTCTTTTTTTCTTCATCCAAGCACTGTTTGCTTTACGGTCACGTGACTGAAAATATTTATTTGATCCACTCTGCAGGAGGAGGTAATTTTCAAACGTAGCAATTAATAATAAGCACTATTTATTTTTATAATTTTTTTATTTAGTTATTTTTTTGTCCTTGTTTCTTATCTGTCTCGTACACCATCAGGGTATACATATTTTCCATACCCTCTTAATTATAGATTACCTTACAATGTTTGAATGAACATTACATTTTACCAATGAAAAATCTAATTTGAAATTTTACTCTTTTTTAATTTCAATCAAAACAATTGGTATAATACCTACAATTTATTATCAAGAAAATCTTCTAATAAAGTTATAGTAGATCCTACTAAAACTACTGGTTTTTCTGCAGGATAAATTAACTTTTTTTGAGATTGATCTCTCTCTAAAATCCAAAACAGACCTGATGTCCCCAAATAAATTTTCCAATGAATCCTGATTTAAAATTATGGGCTTTACGGATTCATTTTGTTTTCTTCGTTTAAATGACTCTACAATCATTTAGAGTGGCTATTAGAATTAGGTATATGTAAGAAATTGCCAATCTCTATTCATTTCAAAAGTCCTTTGGCAATACTACATGTGAAGAGATTTTTTACTCAGCATACATTTTACTTCTTTTCTACTAGGTGGGAACTTTGTGCTGCATTAAAGCTTTCGACACCTTCATATATCTACTTGATAAACAAAAGTAGGCGTAACAGTGGATTTCTTTTTCAATTCACCTAAAATAATTATAGCCAATTTGTAATATACTTAATATTGAACACGCACACATTATACAATAGTTGTTGATTTTATTAATAACTTTGAAATTACTTACCTCTAGAAAGTAATGTGTACAAAAACGATGAAACACTTGTACTTAAAATCTGGGCAGCTAGGTTAACCTCCATGGCATATTTTATTTTAGGTCCATATGATGTCCCTTCATTTTATACATGCTTGGTTTCAACACAGCATATTGGTGCGTAGAAACTTTAATTTTATATTTTCTAAACAGAGATGCTGTATATTTGAGTAAATAGGGTTAGTAATATATTAAAAATTTTCTGTTCTCCAATCATTACGTAAGAATCCACTACTGACGATCCCAGATGCTTTATTCCTCACATATTTGTAACACAATCATTATTTAAACAAACAATGGTAAGTTTTGCTATGGTCCAACATCAATAATATTGTTTGTAAGTTTGGTTCAGTAACTGCTTCATGCAAAAAATAATATTCGAAAATAAACACTACCCTCCCAAACTAATTAAACAACAAAATCAGACTCAAACAAATACGCGAGGGCACAAATTAAATTAATTTTAGTGAAATGCACACGTTCATGACCACATTTTTTTAATGGTCAGTTGTCATAGTTCTGATCTATACGTCACACGTCTACGTCAAAATACCAGCAACATCAGCGACCTCTTGCACTGGTTGTAGTTTTATTGAAGAGATATAAATATATGTACAGATTAATGTAAAACAGAATGAAAGTCATATATGTAATTCAAATGGACTACCGAACAAATTTTCCTATTAAGTTTGTTGTCTTTGCCCTTATTAATATAATAAAATCATAAATATGAATTGACTATACTGATTTAAATAAGCGATGGTCTGTCGTAACGGACGCTTACTGTAGATAAGCGACTTCAAAACTATTATCAATTTAAGAGTTCTTAAATTAGTGTTAACTGATTTCTTTTGAAGAAACGAACGAAGTAACAAACGATCTCTGGGACTGCACACTCGCAGTCCTACCGTACACCTACTACCGTGATGAATACTAATTTTTGGTGCCCGTGAAGGCTGTAAAGTTTATTACCACTTAGAGGAGCATTAGAAGTGATTGCGAATCTCGTCGTGTTCGCCTCATTGTAGTGATTAGTTTCGCCATTTGTCGAAGGAGGAGAATTAAAAAAGGACTCGGATTGGAACTGCGTACGTTTTTACCTCGTTCCAGGGGTATGTCATTTTATTAATGCTTTTTGTAATGGCGGAATAATGTCGGCGAGAGGGCGGGTAGGCGAGTCGTCGCCTAGCTGAATGCGAACGAGACCTTAGTTTAGAATTCCATTCCGGTTACTAGCTTTACGTTTAGCGCATGAATAATTTTATGAGGTTTATGTGACGTGTTTCGTTACAAACTTTCAAAATGTTTTCATATATATATATTTTAAAGTGAACGACGGTTTTATGAAACTGCGTTAGAAAAATTGATGTGCTAGATACTTTCTTTTACAAACAGGATAAGAGGGTAATCATAAAGTCTATGCCACAAATAATTATTATTACTATATTTCGGTCACAAGAATATTATAAGCTCTAAAAATAAAATTTATTTGTGGTCAAACATTATTATTTTTATTTAAAATTAAAAAAAGACAAAAATGATTTGTTACAATTGCATGCATTTTATAAAATATCCTTTTTGTTTTTCTTTTTTTTTTCTTTTTTTTTTTCTTTTTTTTTTTTATTTGGTGTCATCGGCATAAACTACTAAGGTGTTCTGTGTAGGCTTTGTTACTATTTCCCAGCGCCACTTTAGGAACAGCACTATTAATTAGAACCCAACAGTGAATGATCGAGTAGGGAATCCTACCAAGGCATCAGAATAAATTTTAAATAATTAAATTAAATGAAACAATCCCGGCTAACGCACTATGGTTTAAATGAACCAATTTTTTGGACAAAAGTCAAAACAAGATTTATAAAAACAAATTATGGGTTCAACTGTTTTAAATGGAGTATATTAAAACTATAAAACTTATTTTGGGTCATTTAGAACTAGATTTTAAATAATAAATACCTTTTTTCTTAAAATATATTTGATAGTTTAAATAAAAAGTAAAATCATATTTCCATATCTAACTCAAGTGAGTCCAAATGATCAGGCATTATTTCTTCCAAAATTGTTTCTTCTTCTTCTTCTTCTTCGTCTTCGTTATAATCATCTTCTAAATTTTCTTCATGTTCCAAAGTTTGTGGGTGTTGTTCCAAAAGCATTTCTGTAACTTCAGCTGGAAAATTTAACTTTTGTTGTTTATTTATTCGTTTTTGTAAGTTTATACTTGAAATAATGGGATCTGAGGTGTCCATAGCTCGATGAAAAACATCTTCGAGATTATTTTGTCGGCTTGTTTTCCTAGCGTGAAATTGTCGATCAT
This sequence comes from Psylliodes chrysocephalus, assembly GCA_927349885.1. Lineage (NCBI taxonomy): Eukaryota > Metazoa > Arthropoda > Insecta > Coleoptera > Chrysomelidae > Psylliodes > Psylliodes chrysocephalus. The sequence continues at coordinate 38,242,076 of OV651817.1, forward strand.
ATTTGTAAAGTTTATTTCTGACTTCAGATCCCTCTTCCCCGAAATATCCCACGGGCAATATGGTATTCTCCATTATCTGACTTCCATGTACTAAAACTTTGTGAATAGTTGCAGGCATAGGATACCAGGAATATTTTTCCATGTATAGTCTGGCAGTTTTATAACAAAAAATTTAAAATTTTTCTGCATCAAGTTGGTAGTGGCAAGACAAACAAATTAGGATGATTTTAAATTTTTTTATTAGAACTTCATCAACATCTGTTGTATTTCCGAAAACAGTTTGGTATTGCTAAAGGCTCTACAAGCAGAATTGCCATCATTTGTACTATTAAATTCACTTGATTTTAGTTTGTCTACATGTGGATGTAAAAGGGATAAGAATCCTTCTTGAATGATTTTTTTCTGTTGTTAAATCTTCGTTTATTTTCGGTACCTGCCATTCACATAAATCATGCCTGTAGGATATGTGTAGTATGCACTTGAAAAAACGTATCCAAGCATGTAATGGGCTTATTCCATATTGTAAAGTATTTAGTTTTGGCTTAAAGAAAGTTGTTTAGGGTTCTCAACTTTTAAAAAACTTCTGGAAGTAGCACCACATATTGGAAAAGTTTGACTTGACTTTGTACCAGTTAAGTACCTTTCCATCAATTAAAGTCATAAAAAGAATACATTTAATATTTATTAGCTTATTTTCAGGTAATAGTAATTTTAGTTCCTTTAGTTTTTCAATCTGCAAGTCAATATTTTTTTTCTCTTTTAATATATGTTCTGATGATTCTTAAGTGGTCTGCAAAACCAAACAAACTGAGGAGTTCTATTGTTTCACAAAATAACATTATTTTTTGACTGCAAATGAAGAGGTATACAAGTCGTTGCAAATAAAGACTCATCGGACTGAGTAACTGAAGTACTGAATTTCTGTTTGTAAGCACTACTTCCATTGAAGCCATAACTAAATATTATTTCTGCACTAAATTCATTCACCTTAATCATTTTTATATACTGAATAATGGCCTCTTCTTGTAAAAATACAATTCTTTTTGTAGTATGTTCTAGAAGATTTGATAAAGGAACTTCTGCTACAATATCAGAAACAATAATACCGGTTGGTCTACATTTCTACACTTCATTATAATTTGAGTACATATCAGATTTTCTTGAAAGAGCTCCGTGTCTGATGTTTAAATACTGCTGTTTACTAAAATTGTTATCTAGAATAAATTCTAGGGCTTCTTCAGGCGTATACTTTACCGTTTCTTCTCTGGACGAAAACAGCATTTTTCTAATTTTAGCTGGTCGAGATGGGCTTTTGTTTACTTCTTTTAGCACAACTGCTTATTCTTGCATTCCTTGTTGTCGTGCCGCCATACTTGCAGCTTGTACTATTAATGATGATTCATGTTGTTTTCCATATGATAACTGCGAGGCTTCTCTTCTTTTTGATCGATTTGATTTTTCAGAAAACGGAATTGTGAGACGGCCGAAAGATGTAGATGGCATAGGTTCATTTATCTCAATACTAAAATCACTTTTTATCCAATTCGAATTTTTTTTCTTAAAATATTCCTTGTTCCGCAACGCTTTGGTCCATCTTTTATTAAAACGGCGACATAAACTAATAAAGACGGAATGTTATCATAGTAAAAATATCTTGGTCAAACTACGCCGAATTTTTATAAGTCTACCTAAATCTTGGAGTTTACAATTTTTAAAATAAATATACACTATTTATGTATCAATTAATTTAAAAAACTGGCGTGAAGAATAACGTATTTTTGTTTATATAAATTAAAAGTACACACCTTAACGGTAATAACACAGTTCACGGAAAATCCAATTTTTAAAAATCACAAAAGCAGCTCAGCTTTAAAATTTGTCTACGCCTCGGTGACTGCTTAATCGGAGCTGACCACCGATAGAAACTACAACTTGTTGTTACCCGAGTTAGGTAGAAGGGACGCTCAAATAAAATTCCTAGTTGGGATTCGTGAGCTGCGAAGTATTAATTTTTAATATATAGACTTAAAAATGTGGGATTCGAACCTGGGACCCTTGGATCCGCAGGCGGAGACTACTACTAAGCCACCCACCCCCCTAATATCTTTATTTATAATTTAAATAAAAATCTGATGTGTCCAACACATGACTTTCCTATCTAGTTATTATAGGCTTTTTCCGGTTATTTTGTACAACCTATTGCAGCACCTCTATAAATGTTTAGAGGATAAACTAAATATATACATTTTCCACATACATCTACCTCAAAACATTTTTCTATAGATATTCATTGAAAACGAAAATACTAAAAAATTTAAATTTAGCACTTTTCCTACAATTTTTCCATTACGGTCCATTTTAGAAAAATCATGTATAAACAAAAATTATAGAGATCGATATCGCAAACAACTTTTATTTTAACAATTTTCATAAAAATCAGAATTTTGCACATTTTGTCAAATTTCTCGAATACGGACCATTTCAGGAAATTTTAACATAATTATAGATAATAATTTTAGAAGTAACTTTTATTTGAACTATTTTTTTCTCCAAACATAAATAACATATATTCCATAAAATATAAAAACGGCCTCTGATAAAGTACCCCTATTATTTTCTCCAAACATAAATAACATATATTTCATAAAATATAAAAACCGCCTCTGATAAAGTACCCCCCCAGATGTTCCGACTTTGTCTGTCCAAAATCTAATCATTTCACGTCAGGCCGAAATAAAACTTAAGTTTAAAATTTAATGTTTTTTTCTTTATCCGTTTTTGAGTTTTCTTCAAATTTCGAAATTTACACATTTTCTCAAATATCTCGAATACAGTCCATTTTAGAGAAATTATGTATAAAATACAAATTATAGAAAATTATATTACAAACAACTTTTGTTTGAACAATTTTTATAAAAAATATTTTTTTACATTTTATCAAATTTCTCGAATACGGACCATTTTAGGAAAATTTTGCATACAACAAAAATTATAGACAATAATATTAGAAGTAACTTTTATTTGAAGAATTTTCTTCCTTAAACGTAAAGAACAGATATATTCCATAAAATATAAAAATTACCACCCATAAAGTACCCCCCAGATGTTTCGACGTTTAAAATTTGGTGTTTTTCTGTGTATGGGTTCATGAGTTATGCGACAGACAGACAGACAGACAGACAGACAGACAGACAGACAGACAGACAGACAGACAGACAGACAGACAGACAGACAGACAGACAGACAGACAGACAGACAGACAGACAGACAGACAGACAGACAGACAGACAGACAGACAGACAGACAGACAGACAGACAGACAGACAGACAGACAGACAGACAGACAGACAGACAGACAGACAGACAGACAGACAGACAGACAGACAGACAGACAGACAGACAGACAGACAGACAGACAGACAGACAGACAGACAGACAGACAGACAGACAGACAGACAGACAGACAGACAGACAGACAGACAGACAGACAGACAGACAGACAGACAGACAGACAGACAGACAGACAGACAGACAGACAGACAGACAGACAGACAGACAGACAGACAGACAGACAGACAGACAGACAGACAGACAGACAGACAGACAGACAGACAGACAGACAGACAGACAGACAGACAGACAGACAGACAGACAGACAGACAGACAGACAGACAGACAGACAGACAGACAGACAGACAGACAGACAGACAGACAGACAGACAGACAGACAGACAGACAGACAGACAGACAGACAGACAGACAGACAGACAGACAGACAGACAGACAGACAGACAGACAGACAGACAGACAGACAGACAGACAGACAGACAGACAGACAGACAGACAGACAGACAGACAGACAGACAGACAGACAGACAGACAGACAGACAGACAGACAGACAGACAGACAGACAGACAGACAGACAGACAGACAGACAGACAGACAGACAGACAGACAGACAGACAGACAGACAGACAGACAGACAGACAGACAGACAGACAGACAGACAGACAGACAGACAGACAGACAGACAGACAGACAGACAGACAGACAGACAGACAGACAGACAGACAGACAGACAGACAGACAGACAGACAGACAGACAGACAGACAGACAGACAGACAGACAGACAGACAGACAGACAGACAGACAGACAGACAGACAGACAGACAGACAGACAGACAGACAGACAGACAGACAGACAGACAGACAGACAGACAGACAGACAGACAGACAGACAGACAGACAGACAGACAGACAGACAGACAGACAGACAGACAGACAGACAGACAGACAGACAGACAGACAGACAGACAGACAGACAGACAGACAGACAGACAGACAGACAGACAGACAGACAGACAGACAGACAGACAGACAGACAGACAGACAGACAGACAGACAGACAGACAGACAGACAGACAGACAGACAGACAGACAGACAGACAGACAGACAGACAGACAGACAGACAGACAGACAGACAGACAGACAGACAGACAGACAGACAGACAGACAGACAGACAGACAGACAGACAGACAGACAGACAGACAGACAGACAGACAGACAGACAGACAGACAGACAGACAGACAGACAGACAGACAGACAGACAGACAGACAGACAGACAGACAGACAGACAGACAGACAGACAGACAGACAGACAGACAGACAGACAGACAGACAGACAGACAGACAGACAGACAGACAGACAGACAGACAGACAGACAGACAGACAGACAGACAGACAGACAGACAGACAGACAGACAGACAGACAGACAGACAGACAGACAGACAGACAGACAGACAGACAGACAGACAGACAGACAGACAGACAGACAGACAGACAGACAGACAGACAGACAGACAGACAGACAGACAGACAGACAGACAGACAGACAGACAGACAGACAGACAGACAGACAGACAGACAGACAGACAGACAGACAGACAGACAGACAGACACACACACACACACACACACACACACACACACACACACACACACACACACACACACACACACACACACACACACACACACACACACACACACACACACACACACACACACACACACACACACACACACACACACACACACACACACACACACACACACACACACACACACACACACACACACACACACACACACACACACACACACACACACACACACACACACACACACACACACACACACACACACACACACACACACACACACACACACACACACACACACACACACACACACACACACACACACACACACACACACACACACACACACACACACACACACACACACACACACACACACACACACACACACACACACACACACACACACACACACACACACACACACACACACACACACACACACACACACACACACACACACACACACACACACACACACACACACACACACACACACACACACACACACACACACACACACACACACACACACACACACACACACACACACACACACACACACACACACACACACACACACACACACACACACACACACACACACACACACACACACACACACACACACACACACACACACACACACACACACACACACACACACACACACACACACACACACACACACACACACACACACACACACACACACACACACACACACACACACACACACACACACACACACACACACACACACACACACACACACACACACACACACACACACACACACACACACACACACACACACACACACACACACACACACACACACACACACACACACACACACACACACACACACACACACACACACACACACACACACACACACACACACACACACACACACACACACACACACACACACACACACACACACACACACACACACACACACACACACACACACACACACACACACACACACACACACACACACACACACACACACACACACACACACACACACACACACACACACACACACACACACACACACACACACACACACACACACACACACACACACACACACACACACACACACACACACACAGAGACATCATCGCGAAAATAGTCAAAATGGATTCAGGTGACCTCAAAACGTAAAAATCCATCGAAAACTCGAGGTCGAAAAAAATCATGATTCCTATACTTTCCTTATATCTCTATACAGTTAGGAAAGTAAAAATAATCTTCGCCACGATATATCTATCTTTCATTAGTCCAAAAATATAAACGAATCTGAAATAAGAGATACGATTCATATCTATACTATCGTGATGGTTCTGAAACAAAACAAGGGTGTTGAATATTATTTAGATTCTAAAACCTAAACATGAAATGAGTTGGAAATAATATTATTAGTGTAGTTCAAACTTAGCTAACAGGGATTAATACCCAATTTTTTCAAAGTTTTTATTTTATTTTAATTTTAAATTTCAAATGTTTTTCTTGTTTTTGCTTATATGTTTAATTTTTACACTTACATTTTTATTCGGTATAAATTATACTATGGATAGTTATTCTTAAGCTACTAAGAATGTCATATAGGAAGGAACGATTACCTTCAAATGGTCATTTTAAATAAAAAAAAGCGTAGTGCTTAGAAGATGATTGGCGATAAGAATGAAGATGCATTTCGTACAGTTTTTAAATCATATCTCGAAAACGAAGCAAAATTAAGGTATAGCTAAAAAGAATACGATTTCATATCGAAATAGCTCATTTAATTTTTTTTATAAAAAATATATATATAAAAAAAGAATTTACAAAAACAATATATATAATTTTTTGTTTTATTTTACTTTTTTGCTTTTCTGCGTTTTTGAGCATATATAGATAAAGAAATTGTTTTACATAAGAAAAAGTATTATTAATTTGCTTTAAAATGGAGGGTTAAAAAAGTTTTTGGACTGAGATATAGCTGCACAAACTAAGCTATTTTTTTTTTATTTTTATTGCGTTATTAAAAAAAAATTATTTTAAAATAATTTGTAAATATAAATTAAATTTTTTATGAATATGTAAAGCTGTGATCAATTTATAAATATAATATTATATTTAAAAGGATAGACTTGTATATCGTGCAACATTTTTTTAAATTATTAAATGCAAAGCGCTTTCGACATGGTGCCATCATCAGTGCTTATCTACAAAAATTGTGGATGCAAAATTACAAATTAATAATTAAAAGATAACAAACAGAATGACATAACCCAGTGTTGGAAATAGTGAGTGTGGGATAAGCCCCTAAAAAATCATATCTGATCTCTAGAAGCAAGTTAGCTTGTGTGGAACTAAGGAATTATACCACCTTCACTAGTCGCATTGAGTACAGTTGAAAACAAATTAGTTAAAAATTTAAAGAAATTATTTACAAATAGACTGTGGAAAATATATCGAAATTTAAATTTAGAATACAATAATTAATTTGATAAAGGTTAAAGGCAAAAGGGAAAAAAAAAACTGAAGGTTTTTTTCCCAATTTACGTAAGCGCCAATATTTCTCGGCCTGACATAGTTGCAGATATTTTATCAGGATAAAAGTTTAACATTTTATAACTACAAACCTTAGTAGGCTGTGCTAGCAAAATAAGCGACTTACGTCAAACATATTTTAATTGTCAGCATTTTGAACTAAAGTATCTCAGAAAATGTCTCAGGTGACGAAAATTGAGTACAGAGCGGTTATTAAATTTTTAACAAAAGAAGGGCTTACACCTTAAATTATTAAAGAAAGACTCGATGGCGTATATGGCCATTATAATTGTGAAAAAGTCTACCTACTGTCCACAAACAAGCATATCCACCAAATTCTTAGTCATCCTCGCTCCGAAATATAAATAATTCTGGAGATTCACAACTTGCTAAATCATAATTATTACTGTTAGTAATATTTTAAATTTAAATTTATTTATACATTCATTTTTATTAATATTGTTCAACCGATTGTTTCCATGTGACAGTGGTGACAAGCGACATTAAAAAAGTTGACCGGTCAAATGTCAAGAGAGGAGATGCGTTCAGCTCAGTGTGGAAAAAGTTTCTCCATTCGAGTGATTGGAGGTGGTTAAAAGAAATCAAAATTTGTTAGCATTGAATTTAAAGAAAATTTTTCTGAAATTTGATTTATTTGTTAGTTAAATTTTAATTTAAATAAATGTTTAATATGAATTGATCTTTTTAATGTCAAAGCAAAACAAAAATATTACTCACGTGATTCTGCTGTGTCAGCCTGGGCTCTGTAGATTTTTTTTCAGGGAACCCAAGATGGCACAACTAAACCCGCGGTCCCTAGAGGTGAATCTGATGTTTAGTTTTAAAAATTCCAAATCACCTAACAAGCGTACTCATGGTTGGAGTGAGACAAAATTGAGAACAAAAAAAGAATCATGCAAGTACCATGGTTCCAAAAGTAGGCTCTGATAAGTTGTCTATGGAGTGGTATGAAGTTTCTGTTAAGGTTTACTTGAGTGTTGAGACAAAGGATATTTTTGTCTCTTTTAAGAGCAATTTTATCATCTTCATAGAAACCTAATAAGTTGAAATTTTTTGTGTTCAAGTTGACTAATAATTTGGAGTTTTTTGCTAGGCTAAAATTATGTTGATTAAACCTCAAGTGATGTCCAAATGCAGATGTGCCCGACTTCTTGATGTGCTCGCCTATCCGGACTCCCAAAGACCTGCAAGTTCTACCAATATAACTGGCATCGCAATCGCTGCATTGCAACCTGTACACTCTAATCTTGTCTAACAAATTCGTTTTGTCTTTGGTGTTGACTAGATGAGAGTCTAATTTATAATGTAAACACAATTTTTTTAATTTATTTATGATGTACTTATTAATTTATTTAATACTTGGGCACTATTATAACTACATTACTTAAAATCAATCTTTCTGTCCGTCCACGAACTCGCGCTATTTATACAAAGACAACTCTGTACTAGACTATTCTCGGGTTTCTACAATCGAGAACTGCCTCTCTATGACTATTACGCCGCAAAGGGATCACTCCGCTAGTTACTCGAAGTGTTAGCGGCATATCTAGGATATTCCGAGATTTAGACCATGAGTCGAATGGCAGACTTCAAGGTCGCGCTCTATAGAGACGGCTTAGGAATTCCCATGACAATAATTAAAGTAATTACTGGTCACAACCCTAGAGGTAGAGTTTCACTAGTTTCAGGTACATTTTGTTTAATGGTTTTACCATTCTTTTTCATATAACGAACATAATTTAAAATTATTTAAAATCAAAATATACTAATAGAAATAACTTTAGCAGAATATTTCTGGAACAAAAGTTTTGTTTAATTCCTTAAAATGTTCAGAAATCTTCAACATACAGTAAGCATGACCACTATAAAATATTTTATTAAATTAAAAAGTGGTATTTATTATATGGTGCTATAAATAACAATAACGTTTATCAAAATCTAATTAACGAATTGGGTCATGTCCATGAACAGCCAATAAATGCCAAATACAAAACATTTAATTGTATTGTTACATCCTAGCTCAAGCTTCAATCCCAATGCAACAATACAAATTATTAAAAGTTAATGGGATGATTTGTAATGCAAATAATTTACAAAAAATGTTTACACGAAAGGCTACATGTATTTAGTTTAGTATTGAAATATTTAAATTTACTTTATTGCTATTAAATCGCCCTGTATGAAGGATAATAAGGCTCATGGCGGTAAAAATAGGTACATTATGTCTCCCTAAGAACCAAATCCTTTTCTCCTAGACACACAAATACCCTACGTATAAAAGCATTATACCAAAAATGAAAGTCTTATCTTGTACACGTTTCGTCATCGCCATCACCATCGGTACATTTACATACAATCGATGAGTGACGAGGTGGGCTTTAAGGATTAAACTTTGCAAAGCTTTAGCACCGGAGGAACGTCGACGGTGTGAAAGTTCTACAAAGTGCTTTACTTTAGTGGAAAGCACCGATTCATCATACACACACCCCGAGATCGAAGAACTCATGGCAGGAGTAAAAGAAGGGTAAAAATCGAAAAAATACCGAAAGAGTGAACAAGACATTTTAAGCATTAATTATTGGCTTACTTGTATAGAAATAGTATATTACATTACGAGTGTGGAAAGTGACATTTTTCACAAGAGTGGGAAATATTGTCGACGTTGCACAAGCCAAGTGCGACTATCACACAAGTGTAGACAATCACTTTTCACACAAGAGATGTACAATATTTTTCCTACGACCACAAAATAATGTCATTAAAAAATGTAAAACCATGTTATTATTACTATAATAATTAAAATGTATTTAAAAAAAAATCAACAATAATCGTATTTATTCAATTTTCATATTTTCTAAACAAAAAAAAAACTAAAAAAAAAAAAACAAAAAAAAATCTGGTTGTGCCAGGATTTGAACGCGGTCGCTCGCCAGGTCTCAAAAGGCAAAGTTGATAAGTTCTAACCAACTGAGCTAACAGCCCTCACGTTAATTGAATGATCTAATCAGTCATGTATTTAACCATACTAACATTAGTTTCTCAAATACACAATGCTCTAGAAAAAAACAGACCAAGTCTCTGTATATTTCTTGACCACAGTAAAGCTTTCGATACAGTCGATCATTGTTTATTACTAGAGTGTTTGGAAAACATAGGTATTAGAGGAATCCCCTGACCCTACTTAAAAGTTACCTAACTAATAGATATCAGAGTATTAGAATAAATGGTGAGACTAGCAAACCTGAGCTAATTAAGTATGGAGTGCCTCAAGGGAGTGTCTTAGGTCCAGTCCTCTTTAATATTTATATATATTAATAATCTGTTTTCAATTGATAGTCGAGGTAGAATTTTGGGATTTGCAGACGATACTGCAATTTTTTATGAGGCAAATAATTGGCACCAACTAAAATATATTGCAGAAAGCGACTTTCTGAAAGTGAAAGAATAGCTAGATAACATGTCACTCACTATAAACATAGATAAAACAAAATACATGCCATTTACTTGCAATGCTTGTTTTCTCCCTTCGTACAACCAACTAAACATAGCGGCACGTGGACACCACTACGCACTGGAATCTGTTGCTGAAATAAAATACCTTGGTGTATATATAGATAATCATCTGAAATGGGAATACCATATAAATTATACTTTAAAAAAATTACAGGGTATTTTATACAAGTTTAAATACTTAAAAAAACATCTACCTGTACAAAATCTAATAACATTATATTACGCCTTGGTAGAAAGTCATTTAAGATATGGCATTGTTATTTGGGGAAGTGCACTTAGGTGTCATTTGAAAGCATTAGAAACAATACAAAAAAGGTTTTTAAAAATAATTTTTTCGCGAGAGTTTCATTATCCTAGCAACCTATTGTATTCGGAAGGCAAAATTCTGGACCTTAGGCAACTATAATTTTACTGTTCTTCATCTGCATCTTCTTCATCATCTTCCTCAGGTTGGTAAATCACTTACTCAACGATCCTTTGCTTACCTTGCACCTAAAATGTACAACCAATTGCCCGAATCCATTAAAAATCTTATTCACAAATCTACATTTAAAATACAAATTAAAAATCTATTATTTAATACTTCACGTCAAATAATAAATGATTTAATAGAATCAAAAATACTTACCGTAAAATTGTAAATTTATACTTATAGGCTGTATAAAGATATATGAGTATAATTTTCATGTGATAAAAAATATAGGTAGATGGTGTCCGGCTTTGTTAATTTTTCCAATGAAGTCAATAATTTAATTAGATTTTTCCTACACTGCACATCTGTTATTATTATTATTGTTATTTAATTGGTTTTACTTTATTATATTCTATTTTAGTGTGTATATGTCTATGTGTATGTTTATAATTATTGTACTTATAATCTCCTACTTTTAGAGTGTAAAATATAGTAAATTTTGCTTGATAGTTCTAGTAAAATAAGTTGTGACTATTCTAGTCACAAACTAATTATTTTAATAACTTTTATTTTCTTCTTGAAACAAGTGATTTATCACTTATCGAGTAGCTTATTCATACCAAACTTATTAATTTTTATTGTATTTTAATTTTGTTTTAACTGTAATGTATATTTTGAATGAATAAATTATTATTATTATTATTATTATTATTATTATTATTATTATTATTATTATTATTATTATAAAGAGCAAACATAATATCTTAGTTATTTTAAAATTATTTTAATAATAATTGTTAAAGATAAATATCTAGGATCTAAATAACAACAATTTAAATAATTTAACAATAATATCGATTTTAGTATTAATATGGATTTTACATAGATCAGAATAGAAATTATTTGTTTGACATTTTGTGACAGCTACTGCGGAAAGTAGCATATTTGTACACGCGTGTGATATAGGGCACTTTCCATAGGAATATATAGTGTGATATGTGTCACTTTCCTAAGTGGTCGTAGGAAAATGAAATTTAACGTTTCTCTGCTTGTTTCAATAAAAGAAACACAATTAAATGATTAATTTACTTACCTGGTAAGGAAGATGAACCGGAATTTTTTGTTCTTGTCTTTCGAAAATAGTTACTACATGTATGTTATATTTGTTATATTTCTACCCAAGATGGTACAATTTTATAAACTGCCTAGAACATCTAAATCACAATGCTTACGAGCTAAATCAATTAATCTTTTTTTTTTATTTTTGCTTGTCTTCCTCAATAAGCAATAAGTACTACATACGTGTAGATGTTTATAGAAAACTAAGTATGTGATATAAAAAATAACCTAGATCATCAACATTATATGAACGTCAATTAGCCTGATATCATTACCAGTTAATATTAAGCATCGTAAAAAAAATAAAATTATATAATTAAACATTACTTTTTCTATGTTCCAGTTTTGTTTTTAGGTACTAATTTTCACCACCTGCTTTTGGTTTGTGCCGCTGTTTCTTTATTATATTATTTTTCTAGGAAATGAATACTTTTAATTCATTTTATATAAAAAATACTAAACCGACACAGCGTTTTTATCTTTTATACCATTAGAATTAGTAGTAGTTGGAACTTATTATTATAATTTCGTTTGTGTCTGAATTCTATTTTATTCTGGGAAAAGACTCTTGTTTTAAAACACCATCTATACGGTTAGAACTCCTATTCTCGCTATAAGAGCAAAGTGAGCTCATCATAAGCAAAGATAGCTCATCTTATTTTAGTGAATTTATACAGTATTGGTTTGAAATTGAACTTTTCTAAGGTTTCTATTGTTGCTTAAGAGTTATATATTCTGTACTTTGTATTATTAAAATGTAAAATTTCATATATAGGGAATCACTACATTCAACTGACAATGCTCTACCCCTAAGAGCTCTCAATAATGAATGAATTTTGATATAGAAACATGAACCTACAGGGTTGAGTTACCAAGATACAGGATGTTAAAAAGTTTTAAAGCAAAATTCAAAATTTGTCATTAATCAAAAAAATAAAATTTAAATATGTAATTCAAATTTGATTTACCAAGATTTTCTCAAATACACGAATATTAAAAATTTGTCACGTGCGTACTAGATAAGAATTTAGAAATATTGAGTCCTTACAAATATCCAGGTGCAGATGTTCGTTTGAAAGCAAATTCCTATAGCACCGTTCAGTTGAGCTCTATAAAAGTTTATTACATTTTTTTTTTTAATAAAAATGAACAGGGAAAAAATATATTTTTTCAGTTGCGTAAAAAATAGGGATTAAAAGTTAACACTAACACTAATAGCACGCCAGTGTATTAATTTTTCAAAAGTGAGTATATGTCAAAATATTACTTTTTTAAGAAGCATATTGGTCAATGTGTAAAAAAATATTTAAAATCGTTTTTGATATATGAGAAATTTTAAATATTAATTTCAAACTTTCAACACCCTGTATCTTGGTAACTAAGCTCGTTGAAGGTTCATAATTCTATATCAAAATTCAACATTTAAAGAAATCTCATTGGGTCTAGAGCAGAGGTTCCCAAACTCTTTTGTTTCATAGGCCACTTTTAAAATTTTGCTGGATTCGGTGTAGCTACATCACTACCAATTTCTAAATATCGAAAAAAAAAAAATGTGAAGATTAGATCTATCTATGGAAACTTGCGTTGTGGCTGAGTTTTAAGGACGAATTAATAGTTTTCAAAAAAAAAGTTAAAATTGATTACTTGATATGGTTAATTATTTGATAATAAAGTCAATTAAACAAATTTTCAATTAAATTTTAATTGATTGTGCTGTATGTGAATGTCAAAAGAGCAAAGTTGGCCAAACGAAAAAGTGAATCCATTCACCTTTACTTTTTTGAAATCTACAGTGACAGCAGAAGCACCAATCAATTCTCACAAATTTTATTTAGAAAACGTCCCATTCGGAGTGGTAAAAAGAAATATAGTATATTTTCTTCTGTTGTATGTATTTATTTAAATTTAAATATATAAATTATTACACTATTAATTACTATTGTTATAACCGTCGTAATAAAATTAAAATTAAACACTTATAACTTAATGTAATGTCTACAATGGTAATTACAAAAAAAATATAATTTTAATGAGAGGGATGTACTTGATGGATTGACAGCAAATTATCAGTTTTGTAAGAAATAACCGTAAATCTTTCCTTTCTGTGATAATCAATCTACTCCTTTTTTTTGTTAATAAGTTTGTAACGGCACTAAAAGTTTTTTCGACGAGATATAACGAGGGAAACGCTATCAGAAGCTTTTGCACAATTCCCGTCAGTCCAGGATATTTTTCGGGTATTTCTGCCTGCAGTCAAAATTTTTGATACCCTCTTTTAAATGTCACTTTTAGCTCCTCATTAGTGCTAAGGTCGAGTAGCTCCTCTTGTAATATCACATTCTCCACTTCCATTTCATCAAATGGATTTATGATCCATGGTGGTATTTCCATCGACAGAATATCTTTAAATCTTAATTTAAAATCATCATGCAGGGCAATCAAATGTTGAACGTATGTCTGAATATCTTCATCAAAGCATTCTATCTGCGAAAAGTTTGAAAACTGTGAAAATTCGCGCCGACCAATATTTTCCTTCATAAATTTCAATTTACCAAGATAATCTGAAATTACATTCTTTGTTTTTATTAAATTGAGGCTGTTCCCTTGTAATTGTAAGTTGAGGTCATTAAATTTTTTAAACAAATCTATCAAATACGCGATGTCTGCTTTAAAATTAATCAAGTTTTTTTTGAAATCAGGATCTTTACTTTCCAAAAGCTCTAAAACTGAGTCAAAAAGTAAAAATCTTGATAGACATGCACCTTTCGACAACCAGCGTACTTCGGTATGTAACAGCAATCGTTGGAAGTCTTCATCATTTTCATCGCACAATTGTGCAAATAAACGCGTATTCAATGCATTGCTTTTTATTTTGTTAACTGCATTAATCACAAATTGAAGCGATTGGTGCAATTTATCACTCAAATTTTTCGCTACTAGATGTTGTCGGTGGATAACACAGTGAATTACCTCTGGTATATTTCTTTTAAGATGGCTTATAAACCCACTATATCGCCCGACCATGGCAGGAGCTCTATCTGTTGCCACCGAAATAATGTTTGTGAATGGAATTGATTTTTCTTTAAAAAAATTACTCAAAACATTAAATATCCGTCTTCAAAATTTCCGCCAATAGTAGCTCTTTATGAATTTCTTCTCCCATAACAAATCGAACATATGCCAATAATAATGCTTGATTGCCAGGTAAAGTTGACTCGTCCAGTTGAATAGAAAAATGAGTTGTTCGTAGATAATCACACAAGAAACTTTTAACATCAGAGCTTATTTCATCAATACGTCTTTGTACAGTGTTGTTACTCAAAGTAATTCTTTTAAGTATGTCAAATGAAGATTTGTGCAGAACAGTTTTTAAATCCTCTTCAACAGCAGGTAAAATTAACTGTTCTCCAATGGTGTGCAGTTTTACAGATTTTGCGATAAGTAATGAGATATTGTAAGATGCCCGCAAGCCATTATCGTTGCTTTCATACGTTGAAGAGAACATACTGTGCACGGTGGGTCTCTTTTCATATTTTTCCTTTAATGTTTGGAAATAATTCAAATATTTACCTATTTTATCAGGATGATCCCCTTCTTAGATGATTTTCCAGCTTCAAAGGTTTCGTAGAGTCATTTTTGAAAACTTTGTTGCATCAAAGGCATGTGGGCAATCGTTTGTCTGCCTTTGATGGAAGAAAACCAAATTTTAAATATTCAACACTACTGACGACACTTCTTCTTAGATTCAGTTATGTTTTGTATCAATTACCTACCTGTAAATGTGTAAGTAAATAAATAAAAAACTTTGTTTTAGTAATCTTAAGGCAATTCGAACTTAACAGGATTTGACTATTTTAACATAATATAATTAATCAATTATTGTAAATATTATGAAATAAACAAAGTTTCGGCCGCAAACTGTTTCTAATTATTAAAATCAATAAATCGCTAAGATCCACAATAGAGTTTTATGAAAACGGCTGAACTTATTTTAATGTGATATAAAATTATTCTCTCATTTATTATATTTTAATATACCTATTTCTGTAAATTCTATAGAAACTTTTATACAATATTTTGATATCAAAACTCCGGAATAATTAAATGAATTATGGGTGAATTATAACTATTGGGACATAGGCTAAGGGCAGGTTATTTGTACAAAAATATGATGACGGGGCCAAATATACCTTAATAAAATATTGCTGTGGAATAAGATACTGGGCGTTAAAGTTGAATTTTTTTTTCTTTTTTTTTTTATAATGTCACTGTATATTAATGAATTGTTATCAAAATCAGCACAGAGGCATATCTTTAGACAGGGAATAATATTTTGTGTATAATTTCTTATTTTGTTATGGGGGGCGCCACTTGAATGATTACTAATGATGAAATTAAGTGGTAGCTTTTTTGACAAAACTTTTTAGTATTTTTGATTGGAAACTATAATGCAAACGTCATTTCTACGTAATAATGGTACTCTTGTTTAAACACGATAATTTTACCTGTTTTCGAGAAAAACGCAATTGAGCAGCTCACAAGTCTCAAATGGGGAGTTAAAAAATATTTCACATATAAAAAATGTGCTTTGGAGTGTCAGATAATTGTGTTTGGTACATGTAATTTCTTGACAGTGAATTATTTTTGCTGTTTGATTATAGTCTATTATTATTACTATTAATATTATTATTTATCACCCTGTATCTTATTGCACAACAATATTTTATTAAGGTATATTTGGCCCTATCGCCATATTTTGCTCCAAATAATCTGACCTTAGATTATGTCCCAATAGTTATGAATTACCCTGTATAGGTAATAAAAATAAAGTAGGGACGATAAGTTTAATCTTTCTCGGCTTAAAACTATATGCATATAACAAATAGGCAGGTAGGTACTTACTTTTCCGACACTGGTAATCACTATTATCGATTCACATTACTTTTCTTTTCGAAAGTCTGGAAATAAATTCAGTTACTGGCCAAAATTAATATCGATTCACTTTAAGCACATTTTAAGCACATACACCACAAGTCGTATTAATTTGCACGTCTGAACAAGCGTTGCGGACGGGACGGCGGCCGGCGCGGTAACGACAAGTCTCGACGCGTTGTACTGAATATGGAATATGCAAGTTTTTACAAGTAACAGTCGCTGAGCTTCTTAAAATATTATCTCCCTATATTGATAAGAGAAGTCAAGTCAACATTTTAGTAACTAAAATGTTGACTGTTTATATTATAAACAGTTGGAAGTTTTTTACAAGAATTTCTTCATCACATGGAAAAATGAGTAATCAATTGTTTAATAGTATATTGCTTCACTATCGAAACCAAATTAATTTTCATGCACCCCCGCTTACGATTTTGGCCTCCATTTTTTATAGACCCCCGTTGAGTCTCCCGTGGGCCCCTGGGGGTCCACCTGGACCTCTTTGGGAAATACTGGTCTGGAACTTTGTCGGCCGAATATAGTGACACCTTGTATATTTTGGTTAATATTATTCTTATTAGTTATACAGATTTCTTACACATTTGAATTGTCTGCTTTATGAGAAAGTATGTAAAATATGAATATTTTGTAAACTAAAACCCAAGAAATTGTTTTTGTTTTCAGGTTATTCGGTGTTTAATATTCGAATGAATTTTTTGGCCTTCAAAAGGGACGCAAAGCTATGCTATTTAAGTTATCACACTTTAATATTCAAAAAAGATTTTTTTTTTTTAAATCCTTCTAGGTTTTATCGGGTAACAATTTAATAGATACACCTATAGTAAATAAATTATAGTTAAAAGACACTACATATATTTTGGATTTGAGAGATTCTGACGCAAAGTCTTAATATAAATAAGGTAAGTAAGCCAAATATTGTCACCTTAACGTTTGGTTGTATGAATACAAATTTGGATACGAGTGTATTTTTTTACCATATATTATAATTATCTCAAAACTTTACAGAAATGAAGGTATTGTACTTGTTTATTGAGGTTGACGATGGCAATATTAGGATCTCAGCTCTTCTTATTATTGCCACTTCATGTCAATATTAGGAACTACCAAACTACAGAATAATCTAACAAAACGTTCTAAAAAAATATAACTTCAGAACATTGAGGACAAGTAAACGTTTCTTTATTATCATAGTTAGGCCTACATAGGCCTCGTGAACATATCGACAACAGAGCATATCTTCTTTACTGCAGCTGTTACAAAGGAATCGAAACCACGATTCTTTTTAGATTTCTTCTTTGTACTGCTCTTTGCTCTTCTGTTAACTTTCGTTGTCAATTTTGATGTTGATGCCAACAAGTCTTTAGTAAACTGCTTAGCTTTACTGTTTAAAGCTAGCTTCGTCTCTACCTCTTTAATTTCCGGAGTAACCAGCAATCCTGTTTCTCTAAACGAATTGTCTGAAATCACTTAGAGTCTGAAATTGAAGTTATATTATGATTAAATCTTGGTTTAGATTTTGTGGTATCTTTAATCTTCCTGTTTATTTTTACATTTAATTATTGGAATTTTATCTTCATCACTGCTATTATAGCTCTTCGTAGTTCTGACATCAACATTTTTTTAAACTGTTATCTGTTGGTCCATCTTTCCTAACATGACAGATTTTTTTCCAACTTATCAAGGATTCATTTCGTTAGACATATCGTCAAGTGAATCATCTTGAACACTAAAATCCGATAATGATTCGCTATCTGAGGAAACGGAACGCTTCTTGTTTTTTAATTAGTTTTTTTTGGCACTTGATATGCACTTGTACTAGCTTTGCTTGTATCTACGGGCTCAATTGACTTCTTTTTCTCTAAAGGTAATCAAACTTGGTGCAATGGTAGCTTTAGATATAGCTTGAGATCTAAATAGATATATGCCGGTGGCTGTAAAACCGAAAATTGTTTAATGGTTTCATTGCTCTTGACCAAACGGGTATAAATATTTCTTTAAACCTCATTTTTGTATTTGCCATGCCAGAGTTTATTGTTAAAAAATGCAGAATGTCTTAATCCCAAAACGTCTCGAAGCTTCTAAACACCGCTTAATCCATTGGTTGAAGCTCGTGCGATATGTTGCTGGGAAGACAAAATAGTGTGACACCTATGAGGTCAGCTGCATCAAATATAAAAATATCCAGGTGACTATTAGCCCCATCAAATATAATTAGGGTAGAACCAGGATTTTTGAATAAATAAAAATTGTGCAAATGATCAGACCATCCTTTTTTTAATCTTTGGCCTTTAAAATGCACAAATGGTGATACAGATTGACCAAACGCATTTTCAAAACCTACAATTGACACGTTTTCTTCGTGCTCGGATTCATATAAATAAACCGGTTTTGATCCCTTTTTAACTAAAACGATTTGTTGCTTATGAATTGTCAATCTGCATACTTTTTCGTCTATATTATATATGCTACCCGAATTATCAAATAACTTTAGCTCTTGTATGGTTTCATTCAACCTATGAAATAATTCATCGATTGATTTATTGGGCTCGTGCTATTTATTTTCTCTTCTATGATGAAAGCCTAGTGTTAAGCGAGAACTATTGTATTACTTTGCGGAATCGCTGATGGTCACTCTATTCGCATGGCTTGTGAAGCCAAGCTTAGGTCTTCTTCTGACCACTGAGCTCGTTTTCTTGACATTCTGTAAATGAGTTTGTTCTTTAATTTATAATATTGACATAGTTTGCTAATTTTTTTATTGCCAAATCCAATCAGCTAAGTTTTTTGGGGCATAAAATTAGCAATGACTTTTAATTCCCTCACTAACTAAAATCATTCTTGGCTATTGGTCATTTTCACATTCTTTCTACAACGCATATTTTAACAAGTGTAGTAATAACTAAGAGTTGCAAAATTATAAATACGTGTACATCTTCATAATTATAGTACGTCAGTTTTCCATTCTCTAGAAAATAAGAAGCAAAGATAATCTACATTTGTATCATAGCCGATTATCAGTAACCCTTACAAAGGTAAGGCTAAAGTTATTCAAAATACCGAACACAGGAGCAGCTGTTATGGTCCAGCCACTGCTCATTGCCCATGTTGAGCTTCTTAAAAGTAGTACAATATGTAGAGGAGGGAAACTAAAGACTGATAAAGAGGAGCTTGTGACTGGACCCAAGCCTACCTAGGGAAGAACATGTTTGAACCTTTTTGGGGAAGCTTAGGGTTTGCCTGAATGGGTAAAAAACAACAAAGGCTTTTAACCACGTTTTATGCGAAAATTCTATACCATTATAGTTTAAAATTATTTCTGTAAATTTAAGTTAGGACGTGGTTCAATTATCACTTGTACTAGCTTTCAGTTTTAATCCTATCAGGTCAATATTCTTGATGAAGTTAAGCAGAGCTGGGTAATTCCTAGTTAAAAATTAATAATTACAATTATTTTTTTAATGTAATTTGTAATTGCATTTAAGTACTTTTTTTCCTCAAAGTAATTTGGAATTGTAATTGCAGCAAAATCTGTGAAGAAATTGTACCTTGTAATTATTTTAATTTATATTATTTAAATTGTCTAAATACAATTACTTGTCATAAGTACAATTACTTTTCCAATTACAATTACGTCTCCAATTATAATTACCTTTTCCCAATTACAATTACATTTATAAGTACAATTATCACATTACAAATTTTAAAATGCCTAGGTATTATTGTACCACTTTAACAAGGATGAAACTAAATCATGGGGGTTTTCCGTCTCACCTTTCCAGAATTGGTATTAATATATCACCTTTCTGTCAATGCGATAATTCTTCTTTTGCTGATATCAACCATCTCATTTTTTCTTGTAGCCACCATAATTCTCATCGTTCAGATTTTCTTAAAAAACTTTCTTCCCTGAATATCCTTTTTCCATCAAGTATTTCTATTTTATTAAGTTCATTTAATGAGAAAATATATAACTTAATTATTGAATTTTTAATTAAAGAAAATATTAAAATATAAATAAATAAACAAAAAATCATTCGGTTTACAATAGTCTGTGGCAACAAAAACTACGTTTAGATGCCAATTCTCAAAAAAAAAAAAAGTACAAATATATTTTTTTTAATTACAATTACTTTTAAATGCGTGTTTATGAGATGCATGTGATATAAAACAAAAAATTACTTGTTTGAACCCGTCACTAGAGCTCGGACTCGCATCCATATCTTGTTTGAATTCATTTGAGGAAAGCGTTGTGCCGTGAAGTAGTGAAATTGTTCAACCCAAAATAACAGTAAGGGACAAGAAGATGCAGATATCCTTATTTCTAAGACGTAGGTATTTTGTATTTATATTATTATAAACATAATTTATGTTGCATAAACATTATAAACTAAGGAAATATAGTATGAAGTGGTGCAAATAGCAGTTTTTATAGGGTAAATACTAAAAACTACTTATTTACGTTGGGTAGATATTTCTAAATATTATTCTAGTTTTTTACATTGAAATATTTGCGTAGAAAAAAAATTATTTTTATGTAACCTACTCTTAAGATATCTTTAACTTTAAGCAATCCTCAAGAAAGTCGTTGTAAACGGCTGTTAGTTTGACACTTTGAATTACCTATTTAAAAATGTTATTTGTAACGGTCTGGTTGGTTCATGTTTCCTTAATTCTATCATAATTTGTTGTTTTATCGGCAAAGTAATTAGAAAAGTATTTATAAAAGTAATTGCTAATTCCTTTTTTCATGTAATTGTAATTAAATCAATATAATTTCTATTTTTACAACATGTACGTTGTACTTGTAATTAATTCCTTTTTTGAAAAAGTACTTTGTAATTGTAATTATTTTTAAAGTACATGTAATTGCCCAGCTCTGAAGTTAAGAATATGTCTGATATGCGCTATCGCTATTTCTCCATATTTCGGATATTGTACCCTGTTCTCATTTATTGTGACGGCAATGGAATAGTATGTGAATAGCTTCTTTGAACTTTCATTAATTTATTTTATTAGATATTTAGAGATATTTAGAAATATTTAGAGATATTTAGAGATATTTAGAGATATTTAGAGATATTTAGAAATATTTAGAGATATTTAGAGATATATAGAGATATTTAGAGATATTTAGAGATATTTAGAGATATTTAGAGATATTTAGAGATATTTAGAGATATTTAGAGATATTTAGAGATATTTAGAGATATTTAGAGATATTTAGAGATATTTAGAGATATTTAGAGATATTTAGAGATATTTAGAGATATTTAGAGATATTTAGAGATATTTAGAGATATTTAGAGATATTTAGAGATATTTAGAGATATTTAGAGATATTTAGAGATATTTAGAGATATTTAGAGATATTTAGAGATATTTAGAGATATTTAGTGATATTTAGAGATATTTAGAGATATTTAGAGATATTTAGAGATATTTAGAGATATTTAGAGATATTTAGAGATATTTAGAGATATTTAGAGATATTTAGAGATATTTAGAGATATTTAGAGATATTTAGAGATATTTAGAGATATTTAGAGATATGTAAAGATATTTAGAGATATTTAGAGATATTTAGAGATATTTAGAGATATTTAGAGATATTTAGAGATATTTAGAGATATTTAGAGATATTTAGAGATATTTAGAGATATTTAGAGATATTTAGAGATATTTAGAGATATTTAGAGATATTTAGAGATATTTAGAGATATTTAGAGATATTTAGAGATATTTAGAGATATTTAGAGATATTTAGAGATATTTAGAGATATTTAGAGATATTTAGAGATATTTAGAGATATTTAGAGATATTTAGAGATATTTAGAGATATTTAGAGATATTTAGAGATATTTAGAGATATTTAGAGATATTTAGAGATATTTAGAGATATTTAGAGATATTTAGAGATATTTAGAGATATTTAGAGATATTTAGAGATATTTAGAGATATTTAGAGATATTTAGAGATATTTAGAGATATTTAGAGATATTTAGAGATATTTAGAGATATTTAGAGATATTTAGAGATATTTAGAGATATTTAGAGATATTTAGAGATATTTAGAGATATTTAGAGATATTTATAGATATTTAGAGATATTTAGAGATATTTAGAGATATTTAGAGATATTTAGAGATATTTAGAGATATTTAGAGATATTTAGAGATATTTAGAGATATTTAGAGATATTTAAAGATATTTAGAGATATTTAGAGATATTTAGAGATATTTAGAGATATTTAGAGATATTTAGAGATATTTAGAGATATTTAGAGATATTTAGAGATATTTAGAGATATTTAGAGATATTTAGAGATATTTAGAGATATTTAGAGATATTTAGAGATATTTAGAGATATTTAGAGATATTTAGAGATATTTAGAGATATTTAGAGATATTTAGAGATATTTAGAGATATTTAGAGATATTTAGAGATATTTAGAGATATTTAGAGGTTGAATGGAATATAATTTTAAATAAAATACCCTAAGAAATTATTTTCTTGCTACGTGACTGTATCTACCTACAGCACGACATAATTCCTCTAAAATATATATGTGCTTTGCTTGGAAAAAAAGAACAAAAACAAACAAGTGATATGTATGTGTGTTCCGCGACTGGGAACGATAATATTTTACTCAATGAGAGATAATTGATCATCACGATGAAAGAAAGTTTATAGGTGACCTAGTTCTATTTCCGAATAGCTCAGGATGAATCGCCCGACATAATGAAACTTCAGGATATATATTTATTTTCTTGGTGTTTGTTAAGTCCGTCTCGAATTCCAGACATCGCAAATTATTATTGATGTTATCGCCGATAGCAGAAACTTCTTCTCCGAAAAGGTTGGCGTATCAAACAAGATTAAGACAAACATACTGATTATAGGATGAAGACAAATAATTTATAAGTGGTTATCGGTGTAATATATGTATACTGGATGAGTCATAACTATTGGTACATAGAGTAAGCATAGGTTGTTTGGAACACAATATGAAGATTAGACCAAACATGACTTAATAAAATGTTATTGTAATAAATAATACAGTGTTAAGGTTGTGGTAAGAAATTCAATACATAAATTTACTATTATATTGTTAGGAATAATTAAAATGCATAAAAAATGTATTCAAATTAATAATCAAAATCTAACTGACTGGCTTAAAAACAACCCTATATGATTTTTCACGAAACTTATTAATAAACAAGCTAAATATTTATTATAAACATTTTAACTCAGTTGACGCTACGTGTCTTCTCACCATTCAGCAAGTACTTTCTTACAATCGGACATCCTATATATGCGAGATGTCTCAGACCGCATATACTTATAAATAAAGAAACTTAATAATATAACAACGATAAAGATTCTCGTTCTTGTTCAAGCCATAAAATTTACTTCGTTATCAAACATATTCAAATATATATGTTTTTCTACATTACAGCTTCTTTTAAATCGTACCATACGTGTCACTCTAAATAACAAATAGGCAGTAGGTATCTCAGTTGTTGTCACCCTTGCTTTCACATCAAATTACTCATTTATTAAATTAATTAGTAAGTACCCGCCTATATCCTCTTAACTTAATCAGGCAGCATCAACCTGTCTTTTAAATTCTTTGATACATGTCAACCTAAATAACAAGTAGGCAGTAGATGTCAGTTTTTATCATCCTTGGTTTCAGGTCTATACCCATTTTGAAAATCAATCAGGCAGTACCAGCGTATGTAACCTCTAAATTCAATCAGGTAGTATCGTCCTATCTTTCAATTTTATTTATAGGTTTTGACTTAAATAACAAGTAGACAGTAGGTATCTCTATAGTTATCATCTCCGTTTTCTTGTCTGATTCAGACAGTATCGGTTACATTTAAAATCAGTCAGGCAGTATCAGCCTCTGTTACCTTTAAACTCAATTAGACAGTATCGCCCTATATTTTAAATTTCGTCACACATGTCAACCTAAATAACAAGAAGATCGCAGGTGTCTATGTTGTTATTATCCTCGTTTTCACTTATAATGACCCATTTGGCAGTATCGGCATTTGTTAATACTGTAGGACTCAACTATCTTTATTATTTTTATATTCTCGTAATATTTCTGAAGCTTTTTAACCTAGGGGTGAGCTATATAATATGATAACTAGTGGATGATATTGATCTCTTCTGATATATTCTCTCAACATTCATATATTTAAACTTAAAATTTTATTATCATTATTCACTTTTCAATATTTTATTGGTTGCAACCACTATACGGATGCGGTTTTTTGCCTTCTTGTAAATCTTTCACTATAATGCGGTCATTATAAAATACTTCAACAATTCTCAGAAGTCATTTGTATTTACTCGGCCCTGTACGAGGGTAACTTATTTTGACATCTGAACATGCGCAGATCATTTAAGTTCTACAACTGACTTTCTAAAAGATAGTGCCTGTCCTTAAGGACAGGAAGTAGTATCGACTTTATTAGCTTTCGGGTGCGCTCGTCGATATTAGTCTTTCAGTATCGGACGATGCTGTTTGACAATTTTAGTTGCAAGGAAGTAGGAATTACCTAAATAGTTATCATTTTTAACTCTATGTTTATTTAGAGCAAGTTCTAAATCCTCTTCACTAGACGATAAGTCTGATTGAAAATCATAACCTTTTCATCATTCATAATTAAATTAGGCACTTTCCAAAAACAAACATAATTAGGCAGAAAATCTGAAGAACAAATGTTTATTTCAAATCTAATCAAAAAAGACGGGCCTTGCTCGTTTCATTGTACGCAGTGCGCATGTCAACCCAAGCGATACCAACTTTTAGTTTGGTATCGAATGGACCGTACAGAAACCGATTCCCGAACGGTCCCATGTTTGGTTGGAACGCTAACCGGACGGTACAATGAATCATCAATTCTCGGATGGAACGGAATTTATTAACTGCGCATGACGATCACCGTACGGTGTACGGTTTTCTCTTGGGTTGGAACAGACCTTATATTAATTAATGGTTCAAATTTACAAAAAGATGTAATATTAACTGATTCACTTAGCTCATTACAAACTTTACAGAAAACATTTTTAATTAACCAAATTGCTATAAAAATCCAAAAACAAACACAAGAATTGGAAAATAAAAAAAAAATCATATGGATTCCTTCATATATCGGAATTTCCGGAAATAAGGAAGCTAATAAATGAAAGCGTGGAGAAATAAGTGCAGAAGACTACATATTTTTGATCTTTTAACCGTAGTAAAATCAAAATCAAAAGTGTCAAAGTCGTTGGAACAAGAGCTCTACATTTAGGCTGAGTGCAGTAAACCCTTAAGTGAATTCGTGGCAAGAATTCCTTAAAGTAATAATGACTTATTTAATACCAGGACATTCTAAATTAGCACTCGCTCATCTAAATAAAAACAACCAGAAACAATAAGAGAAAGTTGTAACATAAAACAAGCAAACCTCATAATAACTTACCCAAAATATAACCAAGAACGGATTAGATATAATATCCCTTCCACTTGAATCAAACTCTGGTTCCCAAATATTGATTTATTAATGTACTAGCATATCTTACATAAATTAATATGTCTTCTGTTTTAATAAAGTAATTAGCGAGAGCCATTTACTTTAGAGGGTTAAGATGAATAAAATAATATGTTTTAAATATTCAAATTCTTATAGACCTCTACTGAAATAAATAATGTATTGTAATCACCTATATATGTATTGGCTGTATTTTATTTAGATCAATGTTTGTTCTAGAAGCAGAACCTCTTGTTATTTTGGGATTCTACCGCTTTACTGGTTGAATTGTGAATGATGGATTAATAAAAATAGAAATATTAAAAAATTTAACTTTGATCATATACATTATTATTAGCTAAATATAATGTACCTCTTTAACTTTGTCACACAACTTTCTCCCTAATCCAACAGCAAGTGATGTTTTTCGAATTAAGTTAACATAGTCAACAACCCCTTTACTTACGTATGTCATTAATAATGTTTTTGACACGTGTCAATGTAATACAAGCCAAAGAGACGAGACCCAATAATAACTAGGCGCGATGTTGTTCATACAACTTTAATCAATAAATCCATTAAGACTTATAAATTTCGTGCATGTGCTTGGAAATGGCTCAGACTTAATTATTTAACGTATATTGATGGTTTTTGGGGTTTCATTTTTTGTTTCTATTGAAAAAATATTTGCGTTCAAATAAAAAATTCCTAAACTAAATTATTCAAAAGTTACGTATTTTGTTTTGAATGTAGATATTTCAGCATATGGGAATAATAAAAAACTATATTTTGAAAATCTACTGTATAGTTAAATAACAATTTTGTATTTTATGCGTGTGCAGTAGGGGAAAAGAAAATATCCAGGCTCTTATTTTTACTTTTAAGTTATTGTCCAGTATACCTACAGAAAATAACTAGGTAAGAATTTTAAATCCCATCAGGGAATATTGTATCGAAAAATATTGGATAAACATAAAAAATTTAAATTGATATTGAGGGCAGTCTTGTGTAATTTTTAAAAGCCAAGAAAACCTAAATGTTTTTTAAATCTTACAAAAATAGACATTGTTCAAATTACGACCAGTTTGGTAATATTGGTACAGATCCTCAGGAATAGCAAAATCCACGAGAAACACCAACATGAAATATGAAACGGAAATAGCGATTTATGACTTGTTGCCAAATTCGTTGGTATTATGTAGTTCTGTTAAAAATATTGAAGTAGTAAACTGTCTTAAATTGTAATTGTAATATAAAAATAGCTTTTTGTGTATTACGAACGAAAACTGATCGGTTGCCGCTTGAGACAGAAAGCGGCAACAAACTTTCCATTCCAAATGCACACAAGAGTTTTTCTACATTCACACAAAACTAAATATAAAACTGAAAATTTGTCGTAAGTAGTGTATATTGTGTTTCCTACTCATGAACAAAGCAGTTGATATTCAAAGTTCATGTTAACTTGGATAATACAACAAAATAACATGTAACTACATACAAATAACTTGAAAATCTTTTATAAAAAAATATTATTGTATTATAGCCAATTTAAATTAGGCGAGCAACAAAGCTGTCAACTTTGTCACTCGGCGAGCGAAATAGTATATTACACACCGAGGTGGGAAGAGTTTCATTCCTGTCGTGAGATTAGTTAGATCACTGAGACGCGAAGCGTCGAGGTTAGCTATGAGGTTTGTATACTATTTCATTTACAACCATCATATTTCGATCAAAGTTAATAAATCTTTGTTTTGTTCTGAACATACCTAAAATATTACATTTAACGACAAATTACCAAGCGCGCGGTTTTCTCATAATAATCAAGTAGGTAAATATATTGTTACGGGGTAAACAACTGTCACCAATATAAATAAATGTCAGATAAAGCCGAATATTAAATTCACGAATAATAAATATCAATAAGTAGTTTGTTATATTTTAGATCATTGTTGTTTTTTATTGTTTGCCATTAAATAGGTATTATAAAATTTGTCAAACACTGTGTTATTTTTTTTTTTTAATATAAAAATATTCATCTAGAATAGATAAAATGAGGGCGGGAAGTAGAGGTGTGTAATGTGACATTTCCCAACCTTCAATGACGTTAGTAATGACAACATTACATATATGGTTGTAAATAAAAGCTGTTACTTAATTTCAGTTCGCGAAAAAATTTGCAATTGGATTTCGAAGCGCCATATCCTACTTTGGATAGTAAACGTAGAAAATAGATATTTGTGTATTAAGAGCGAAAAGTGATACTAATAGATATAACAACTAAAAATTTGTCGTAAGTAGTGTATAATGTGTTGACTGTATCTAAGTGAAAAACCAAGTTGATATTTAAAGTCAATGTTAACTTGGATAATAAAACAATAAATCATCAAACTACGTACAAACAATTTGAAAATCATTAATTAAAAAGAAATATTATATTATATCTAATTTTTCTATCTTTTTATTAATTTTTGTTTAATTTTATTTATATATTTATTTTTATTTAATTTTTTATTATCTTTATTTTTTATTTTTTATTTTTTATTTTTTATTTTTTATTTTTTATTTTTTATTTTTTATTTTTTATTTTTTATTTTTTATTTTTTATTTTTTATTTTTTATTTTTTATTTTTTATTTTTTATTTTTTATTTTTTATTTTTTATTTTTTATTTTTTATTTTTTATTTTTTATTTTTTATTTTTTATTTTTTATTTTTTATTTTTTATTTTTTATTTTTTATTTTTTATTTTTTATTTTTTATTTTTTATTTTTTATTTTTT
Organism: Psylliodes chrysocephalus; assembly: GCA_927349885.1. Taxonomy (NCBI): domain Eukaryota; kingdom Metazoa; phylum Arthropoda; class Insecta; order Coleoptera; family Chrysomelidae; genus Psylliodes; species Psylliodes chrysocephalus. Next base: position 38,271,901 of record OV651817.1, read on the forward strand.
ATTTTTTATTTTTTATTTTTTATTTTTTATTTTTTATTTTTTATTTTTTATTTTTTATTTTTATTTTAATTTTAATTTTTTTTTTAATATATTTATTTAGTTTTTTTATTTGTTTTTATTTTTATTTATTTAATGGAACTTCAAGTGGGGACCAAACTGTCGTGATGTCGTTTTTAGTTCACTCCTCATATTTTTTATGTCAAGCTAATAAGTTTACTTCAAAATTTATTTTACCATATAAATTCGTATAATATATTGAACATTTCTAAATTCAAATTTAAAAAAATTATTATTCTTAAAAGAAATTTATAATTTTTTGAGTAAATAATAAAAAGAAACTACAAAATTATTGAATTATTAGCTCGCTATGATTTTTCCAAATCATATATGTATATCTCCTCTTAATTTCTAACCACCCTAACTCTTATCAGTTTTAATAATAGCAAAAAATGTCAAATATAATTTTTATGAAAACTTTGTGCTTTAGAATTTTTATCAAGAACTTTTTTTATAGCACCTACCATTTTAGTATAACCTTAAAAAACACTTTATTTTCTTGTTTTTTGACATTTGCCGGTGCATAAACCAAATTTTTTTTACATATCGTTTTCAAATACTCTAAAGTGATTTATATCAAAAATTTCTGAATTTCCTCCAAAATTTTGATCTAAAGGTCTATTTGATTGGACTAAATATGACGTGAATGTTTTTGATTTATATCAGTGTAGTCAATCATATTCAAGACATAGTATCTGATTTAAAATCGCCTTAAATAAATTTAAAAAATTTGACAGTGACAAATCAGACTCAATGTGTTGTTACATAGTCGAAAGGTTTTATTAGGTTGTATATAGCAGTAGTGTTTAAACTCTTATCAGAGACTTATATGTTTTTATCCAATTCATTAATTTAATGACTGCTTTAATTTTATCATTTTTATTTGCAAAATAATTAATAAGTACTACAAATGCTTTGATTATAAAACTACTAAGATCATTATAATAAATGAACATGCAAGGCGAACTTATCTGTAAAAATTACCATTTCTTAAAACAAAATCAATAATACCCGATATTTCTTTATACATTTGAAACAATAATTGTTAAACCCGACATCATATTTCCTACATACTCCGAAATACCTTCTTTGAATAATACCATCTTGAAAGGAATATTAAATAGATTCATAGACTATGATGTAAATATATACACATATGGATCCAAAAGTAAAATCGGAACTGGTTTCGGAATTTTTGTTTCAACAACAAATCATATTGAAAAATATCGTATTTCAGACATATCTTCAATATTTACGGCCGAAGCTTAAGCAGTACAAAAAGCACTAGAATGGGTTAAAAACAATTCAATTCAGAAAGCTATAATATTATCTGACTCTAAATCGGTACTACACGCTCTACAAGGATGCCCATTAAAAAATCAATTAAAGATGCCAAAATAAAAAACATAAAAATACAGTTCATTTGGGTTAAAGGCCACTCAGGTATTGTAGGAAATGAAATAGTAGATGGGGCTGCCAAACAAGCATGCAGTATTGAAAATATCACAAAAGCTCCTACTAATAATAATAATAATGATATCTTGTGTAAACTAAAGAAGGACATTAGGGACAAATATAATGAGTTTGTTAGCAGATCAAAAAACCATTATTTTTTAATACATCCTACCCTCCCAAAAGATATTCCAAACCTCTATTTCTCTACTTCTAGAACCTATTCTACCATTATAACGCGACTTAAACTTAATCACGGACGCTATCCTCATTATTTGAACAAAATAGGAATTTTAGAGAATCCCTACTGTCCTTGCGACAATTCAAGTATTGCAGACTTGAACCACCTATTCTTTCACTGTTCTAATAATAATAATGCTATAATACAATTAATATATGAGCTAAAAAACTTTAATATATTCCTCCCACTTAATATTACCACTCTTCTTAATAGTTTTGACAAGAACATATATGACCTATCAGTACAATTTATATATAAAACCAAAATATAATATAATATATTGTAATAATACCACAAACAATCTGTGGCAAATGGACTTTGAATCCGATGCCAACTTCCACCCAACACACACACACAAATTAGGTGAGCAACAAAGCTGTTAGTTTTCCGCTCTGCGAGCGACAAAGCTTTCACTTAATGTCAATTCGAAAAAACCGTCAAGTTTGCAGTTGTATTTCGAAGCGCAAAAGCCTACTTTGGATAGTGGTCGTCGAAAAATGTACTTTGCAATCCTCTAAACTTTTATAAGTAGATAAGTAATGTAGAAAAATCAAATAAGTAGCTTATATTTAAAATCTCATCGGCACGAAAAACGGAAACCTCGATAATGTTTGATAAAAATGCATTAATTTTTTAATTTGATTTTAAACATTTGCCAACAAAGAACACGGATTAGTAGAATACCCTGAAGATTTTTCAACATGAAATGCCTTCCCAAATTAAACATATTACAGATATTGTACGAAAATCTCAATAATGTAAAATATATCATATTGCCCTTACTTCAGTGTTCCAAGTATATTCCAAGCGGTGAATAAAGAATAAGGGGGTCTATTCGCAAAAGGTCGGAAAGAAATGAAATTTGGTGGGATGGTAGACATGGGTCGTTTGATACTACACCTAAGTTTGCGACCTCGGGTGTTGCCGCTCGAGAGGTAAAGGGATAAAAACTCTGCGTCGCGACGCTTTTCGGAAAAAAGCGCCGTTGTGGTAAGTGCTATCGAAAAAAAGTTCAAATCAAATATGTACAGAACGAAATCCTGCATAATTTTGTTTTTAACATTTTTTTGTCTGCGACCAACAGTTTCCGCTCTACAACGCGCCAAAGTAGGGGGTTGATTTGCAATGTTCAACAAAATGAGAATTTCAGCGCGGATTAAGGCGAAGATCGCTATGAAACAATTATTTAATATTTTTTCTAAAAGAGTAATGATTTCCGAGTCTGCAAATGCCCAATTTAATACATTTGGTTGTATATAATAAATGCTATTATGTTTAGAAGCGCGCCCCTACATACTCCGATATAAAGATTTTGTAATTATCAGAATCTACAGTCAATATTTCCTTATTATTGTTGACCCAGGCGCCAAATTTATTATTTTTGTGCATCGGTTGTCAGAAATATCCTGTTTATGCCTCTTGTTCGGCCTCAACTCATTATTTATTATTATCTACAAGTATTTATTATTACTTACGAGTATATAATATATTAATTCTTTTTCGTGCTACATAGTAAATTGTGTATAAAATTTGTTATTTTTTTTAAATTTAACGGCTAAAAGAGGCAGATACCGTCTATTATTTTAGCTATATTAAAATAAAAGACAGTACCCGCCTGTTGTGGACGTTCGATATTAACAAAATTACAAATTTTATTTAAACTTTTATTATGTAGCAATGAAAATAATTTTTGCCTAAGCCGTATATTATTACTATACTAAATCGAACATTTGCTAGGGACAGGCAGGTAAAGAGGACGGAGATACTCAAAAATGGTTATCATAAGTTTTGACAGTCTAGTACAATTGTACTAGATCTAGTACATTATCTAAGAATCTGGTACTCTAGTACAATCGAAGCAAAATATATAACTTTTTCGATTTTCATGTTTCCATCTGACGTAAAATATATAAGAGAATTTTAGCAAATGTACGTAAGATCTCTGCTAACGTTACGTAAACTGAGATTGTATTATTTTTATAAGCATTCAAAGATGTATAGTATATCGCTAAGGTAACGTTAGCGAATGTTTGCTAAAACTCTCTATTATTGGGGTCTTCTTTGTTAGTGTTCGTTCTCTGTAAAGGCTTGTTTGCTCTTCAATGAACCAAACCATCACAATTCGAAAAATCTGGTACAATATATAGAATCTGGAACATTTTTATGAAATCTGAAATTTTTTTTAGATAAATCTGGTACATAACAAAAACATATTCTGGCAACACTGGTTATCATTCATTATGAACCTATTGTCAAGTACAGAGATGACGGGGAGTTCAGAGACCTCCAGAAGATCATAGATGGCGAAGAACAACCACAGGACTGGACGCAGTACGGATGGCAAAGAAACCAGCTCCAAATGTTTTGCTTAAGAGCATCTCGTGCAGATGCAAGAAAGGTTGTGAATCTGCTTGTGATTGCCGTAAAATAGGATTGAAATGTTCGATTCTGTGTTTATGCTGTACTGGGATGTCCTGGGAAAACATTCCAGGCCAGATTGCGTTAGACGACGACAATGCAGAAGATGCCAAAACCGTTCACGATTAGTTACAGGATGTTGAAGACCAAACATACAACACCGAGTTTGACGAATAAATCCAAATATCGGCTGTGGATTAGGCCTCTTGGGGATACTATGTTAAAAAATAAGCGCCGATCAACTCTACCTCAAGGGTGGTGTAAAAACTAGTTGAAAATTATACTTTCTTATATCATGATTACACAAAAAGAATAAATTTGGCGCCTAGGTCAATAATAATGACCGTAGATACTGATAATAATAAAATGTTTATATCGGAATATATACGGGCGCGCTTCAAAACATCATATCACTTATTATATAAGACTAAACATATCAAATTGGGCATCTGTAGACTCAGAAATCATTACTCTTTTAGAAACAAAACAAAAATATTACATAATTGTTTCATAGCGATCCTTGTCCTAATCCGCTCTGAAACTTTCATTTTGTTAAACATTGCAAATCAACTCCCTACTTTGGCGCGTCGTAGAGCGGAAACTGTTAGTCGTAGATCAAAAATTGTGCAGGATTTTATCCTGTACATATTTTTGATTTGAACTTTTTTTCGATAGCACTTACTACAACGGCGCTATTTCCCGAAAATCGTCGCAACGCAGAGTTTTTATCCCTTTACCCCTCGAGCGGCAACCTCAAAGGTCGCAAACTTAGGTTTAGTATCAGGAGACCCATGTCTACCACCCCACTAAATTTCATTTCTTTCCGACCTTTTGCGAATAGAAACCACCCACCGCTTGGACTAAGTAGGCTATGAATTTTTATTGATTTTCACGATGACATTAAAGTTTAGTGTTTATGTTCTGTGGTTTATTACTTGATTTTGTCAGTTAGTGCGAATTTTAAGATGTTTTTAAGCGCATAAACTGTTGCATCTATTGTTGCTCTTATTCAAGACGAAAGAAGTCAAATCTACGTCGCTAACAGATTAAAGGTATCACGCAGTAGCGTGTAACGTGTACTTATACGTTTTGTAGAGACGGAAGTTTACACTCGATGACCTGGAAACGGTCCCCAAAGAAGAACTACTCATCAAGACGACCGTTTTATGATATCTTGAGCACGAAGAAATCGTCACACGACTTCTAAAGAGATAAGAAGTAACGTTAAACATGTCAGGAACGTAAATGTTAGTGAACAAACAGATAGAATAAGATTAAGTTATGCTAATTTTAGATCTATAAAGGCGGGTACAGATCTCAGCACGTACGCGTATGAGGCAAGCCAAGGACGCATGAGCATGCAGATGCGTATGAGTTTCCGAGGCGCGGAAAATTGCCTCGTTGTGTGCGCCGTACGGCCTCGCCCCGATCCAATAGCCGCGTCCACATTGAGCGAATTGCCTCGCGAGGAAGCCTCGGGCTTTTACTTGCGAGCCTGCCTCGGTTGAAAAAATTAGTTTGCTTCGCGCGGCAACCTTCTTATGCGAGGCAAATTCATATTTCTGAACTGAAACTCTTTTGAGCACGTCCACGTTACCGACAGCATTCGGTTCGGGGCGAGGCCGCCTCGGGTGAGGCAGCACGTCCTAAAATTAAGGGCGAGGCACGTCTACACTAAGCGAGCATTTGCTTCGCGAGGCAGCCTCGCGAGGGAATTTACTTAATGTGGACGCGGCTATTTGTTAGCGGTATATCAAAGGGAGGCAATGCGCAGTACGTGCTCAGTCTGGACGGGAAATTTGTACCATACAGCACCGTACAGATTATAGCCAGTTTTCAAGGTTTATTTTTTATTATGTGAAATGAGAAAAATGTTTTGCTCCTCCTAGATTTATATATAATCAGCGGGATATCATATGTAGAGCAAGACATCAGTCCTATACGCAATAAAGAAGAAGATGCTAGGATACAAAATCGGCCATCATTTTTTTCTTCTTTTTTTTTATCTTCAATATGATGAATAAAATAATAAAACAGACACGCCACTCCGCGACGTCATCCTCATCCTCTATTTTTAACAGATTAAAAATATCGCCCAGCTCTATTAGGCATTCATTATAGATTACTGCTCTGTAACTTGTAGATACGTAAAGAGATAGTATTTAAATAAGGCTGTTGGTTTTATTTCTTTTCAATTATTTTATAAAGTTCCAGATTTATTTAAAAATAAAACGCGACATTTATGAATATTTCAACGTATATGGTATTAAATATTTACTTTTGCCAAATATATCAACCTAATATGGATTTTATGTCGAAAGTTTTGGAACAGTTAGCTTGTTTGAAGTGTTGTATGTGGAAGAAAAGTTTTGTTGATATTAGGAGAGACACGGCAAATGACTGACTATGAGCGGTCGGACGTTTTCTGAGTGCTTTTGTTTTTAAATAATGGAATACAGGACACTTGGGTATAAATTAGTGGGGTTGAAATTGGATAATATTTTAATTTGTTTATGATCTGATGAAGGAAAAAGATTGCTAGAAAATTGGGGAGATAAATTTGTTGGATGACAGTGAAATGGTTGTTAGATTCTGACTTTTTATACAAGGCGATTCATTTGGGAACGATGATACGTTAACCGTGTATGGATGCCACCCGATCTATTTTCAATGACCCCTGTTAAGTGGGTTTTTGGTTATTTATTAATTTATAAATTCTTCACTCAAAACCCGATACATTATTTGACGTGTAATGCATATCTTATTATTCTGATGTATAAAAAATACGAAAACCCAGGTCTGCTTCAGCCAAAAATTTGTAAATAGTTACACCCTCAAGTTTTTGTAACGACAATTTAATTCATGTAATATTTTTTCAGATGAAAATATAATATTTTTAAAAGAGTGGGACAATTTTCCATTTGTGAGTGTAATTTTTTAATCGTAGGAATTTTATTTAGATTTACTATGGTTTCACATAGGGAATTCAATGTGTAAGAGTGAGAGGTACATATTTAGTGGATAAAAGTGAGGGATTCGGTCTGAGGATAAAACGTGGGCGTGAATGGAGTGGGGAATTAAATTTATATTAACGTCGAACAGAAAAATCATGAGTAGAACGATAGCCAGAAGGGCCTAAACCCTATATATCTGTTATTATTGATCCGATTAAAATAGAGAAAACAGGGAAGTGGAGAATTACATGTTAATTAACGTTACATAGAAATATCATGCGTAGAACGATAGTCAGTAGGGCCTAAGCTTCAATCTTTGTTATTACTGGTTGAATTTATACGAACTTCTACGACTTTATCTGTCTATGAGCATATCTTTGTCTCCTTCTTTCGTCTGTCTGTTTTTTTATTAGTCTGTCTGTTTTTTGTCCACCTAAACTGCTTTTGGCAATGCTACAGCGTAGATTTATTTCAATAACATGCGATTTGACTTCCGCTTCAATAGTAGCGAAGCTTTCCTCTGACTCTTGGTTTTTTTCGTCTGAATTGCATTAAAAGCAATGACTTATGTCCTTAAGGACATTTCGCTTGCTACGAACCGTGAAACAAACCGTGAAACGAACCGTGAAACGAAACTTTAAACGAAACGTGAAAACAAAACGTCAAACGAAACGTAAAACGAAACTTGAAACGAAACGAAATGTTCTGCCAACCCGGCTGTTACATTTTCAGTAGTTATTTTGGTACAAGAGCTTTGCGTTTAAAACGATATCATTGATACTACCCCTTTGGCAGAAACAAAATGTCAAACTAAACGTAAAACGGAACGTCAAACGAAACGTTCTCAGTACATAACTACGTTTACGAAAATGCATCTTCTGGGTAAGTCACTGCGGATTAGTATGGCATTTCCTCCACTCCTGTTTTTCTCACCCCAATTAGACCACCAATAGCCAAGATACACGCTTAGGTTCTTTTGGTCTGTCACTTCGCATAATTTTTATCTTTAACGTTTTTGATTTCTCTACATAATGCCGTTTTCCTCGATTAAATCTGACCAATATTAGCCAAGATACACGCTTAGGTCCTTTTGACATTGACACTGCGCATGATTTTTTTATTTAACTTTAATTTATACTATGTTTTCTACATAATGACATTTTGCTCTTTTACATCCAAATAATATGAACCGAGATACATGCTAAGGTTCTTTTGGCATTGCTACTGCGCAAATTTTTCTATGCAGTGTTAATTAATACCACCTTCTCTACATAATATTGTCTTTACCGTTTAAATCTAACCAATAATAGCCGAGATACACGCTTGGGTCCTTTTGACATTGCGACTGCGCCATATTTTTCTATTCAACGTTAATAGAGTTATAAGTTTTCACGCTCCCCCGTTTTTTTCCATTTGAATCGAACCAGTAATAACAGAGATTGAATCTTAGGCCCTTCTGGATTTCATTCTACGCATGATTTTTCTGTTCGGCGTTAATCTACATGTAATCTCCCGCACTCCTCCGCTTTTCTAGTTTAAATCAGACGAGTTATAACAGATTAAAGCTTAGGCCCTTCTGGATTTTGTTTTACGCATGATTTTTCTATTCGACGTTAATAGAAATTTATTCCCCCACTGCCCCTACTCCCGCGTTTTACCCTCAAACCGTATGTCTCACTCTTACCCATGGAAACTGTACCTCTCACTCTTACACATTAAATTCCCTATGTGAGGCCATAAGTAGCTTTGTCTACCTACTTATCATTTGCCTTATTACATTCTTTACCCAAGTTTCAATAAAGGTCTGGTTTCCTCCTTGGGACTTTTTCGAATGTGAGACTTCTCCTGTAACTGTATCTTCTGTAAAAAAGTTACGCAATGCCCGCTTAAATACTCTAGCATAATAGGTATCACAATTAGTACCTATTGCATCCTCAAAAAATGAAACAAAATGTTTTCGAAGAATAATAAATCCATTAAGTACGATATATTTGTTTCTTCTAAAAAAAATACTCTATATTCACTAGATCGATTACGCTTACTTGTGCTTGCAATATTTTCTAATGAACTTGCAATCCTTATATAATGATAATTTGAATTTTCCAGTTTCTTCAACAAACGATAAATTTAATTCTAACATAACTAATTACGGTTTTTAAAAACTTTCCCAAGAACTTTTAAATTATATTCACCTTAAAAAGCAAAAAGTGTTGTCTTTTTAACAGTTTTTTTTTTTATTATTATTACACTAACTCAAACGGTTTAGTTCTCTTGGCTCTTCTTTTGTTTGTAATGAGTACGAGCTCGATTGTCGTGTTGAAGAAGTCTTTGCTCATGGCTTCTGATAACCTTGTTAATCGTTTCTTTAATATAATAAACTTCTATGTCCCGTTGAAATTTAGAATTTTGGTAGTACAGGGGTGCATTTATGGCGTTTCTTAATGTCTTCTTCCGTTTAATATTGAACATGATCAATTACAATGCTTTGTATAAAATTAATTATTTATTGAAGTAAAATATTTAATGTTATGTCTTGACCCTAAAAAGCAGAATGTAACATTCTAAAACGATTAATAGACAATCTAATTCCGTTACCCACTGATGCTGAATCACAGAAACCCATAAAAATGTCTCCTGATGTTACTATAAATAATAATTTGGGAAAAGTCTATATGCATCGTACACAACCTGAGAAAACAGCACAAAACCTAACCTGCTAATCATGCCTATATACTGCTTTTCCTACTATGTTCCCATTTCCTTAAGCTTAAGCCAGTTACAGCTTCTTAAACCAGGTGTATGCATAGAGCGCTTGGGTCAAGGCGGGATAGACAGAGGAATATTCAGGATATATTTAAAATTAACATGTCATAGATTGCTTAAAATTTTAGTGTTGCATCAAAAGTGGTGGAAGATTTCACAAACCTCTGTCATTATACTACAGAACTGTTTCATGAAACCTATTGCAACATTATATTGTACCGTTTATTAGAACAAGAAAAACAGTTCCATAAATTTAATACACACCTAACAACAAACGTAGAACGTTTTTAGAGGGGTGTTTTTAAAAAACTGCTTATTTGGCGTGTTTGACGTCAATAACGAAGCACTGCAACAAAATCAAAAAGAACTCATACCCATCAAAGTAAGATAATGATATTCACATAATTGAAAATCAATTATACATAAGTTAGAATACAAAATCAATTAGAATTCTTAAGATTGAAATTCAACCAAGGTATCGATGCAATACACGACATGCGAAAATGTCACAATAAAGTTGATGTCAACGACCTAAACATTTATACTCTAAGTGCCTGCCAGATTAAATCAAACTTTCTAAGTGAATTAACCTATCACTATTTTCGAATTCTATATAATTAGTCTCTACGATCTGATGTCGCTTGCTCACGTACGATAAGTGATTGCGTAAACTTACCAAAAGCTGCCAGCAAATTTAAAAATACTTTCCTCTCCAACGATGAAGATAGAACCAGAAAACACCGATAGAAAGAAATTCCAGATATTCAGATCCTTTGTGAAACTTGTCATCTCAGATCATGAGCAGAGTCACAGCTACCCCATTCCATCTGGCAAACGGCTCCTACTACCTTCCAGATATATCAAGAAATCCTATTACTATTGACTATAATATCCCATCCCATTTCAAAACCATCAGTATACATTATTTTCACCTTTGGCCGTACGAAATATTAAAACCAGTCCCAATTGTGTTATTGATGGAATTTATGAGAAACCAGAACTACTGTAACGTAAATAAATTTTGTACATCTTCACTTGTATATGGAAACAGCTGCACATTCTCTCACGGCTGCATGAGTAAATCTGGAATTAAATCAAGAACTGCAATTATATTTCGAATGTTATTACACTTGATATTGTATTACCTACATTAATAGTTCTATGCGTCCTCTACAAAAAGATCTACCACCATCTCTCCCTTGGTCCATCAGCATCGCCAAACCCCTCTGATAGGATAAAAATTCAGCCTCTAGCGTCAGTCAGGAATAAAAACCTTTGTGACTCAAGTTGAGGGTCACCAATATGTTCATATCTAAATTTATTAAAACAACATCCTTTATTAAAATAATTATTGAATTAAAATGTTTAATTTTATATTATGCAGTTAATAATAAAAACGTGTTGCAATTTCGTCTCGAGTTCGATGTGTAAATCATAATAAAAAATATGCGGACTTATTTTTAAAACATTGAAGTGGAGGTCAAAGTTCAAATTTTGAATATTATTTTCTAAAATTGTTTTAAGATAATACAAATTTTAGGTGAAAATAAGAAATAAAAAAAAATTCAAGAAAAGCATCTTGTAGTATTTATCACAACATTTATCTTTGCAAACTATTCATCTTGGATTTGGCTTTTGCTATCGCAGCCCCAAAACTTAATGTGTAAAGAGCTTTGAATTTCTTCCTAGCCACAAGTACATTTACTGAATTTCTTCTAATTCCTTTTAAAAACTTACTCTCCAGTGGATCCAACAGTGAGAGTAGTACCCAGAGATTTTGTTGGATTATCAAACGGTATCTTAGTATAATGTTAGTGTATTTACTTTCACTTAATTTGATGGGCCATCTTTTAGTGCAGTTATGGTTCTGGTAAATACATGTCTCAATTTTTCTGGCAGCTTTTTTGTGGTTCTTCACTATAGCTAGTATTGTAGTGTCGTTAGCAAATATAGGTGTCGTATATATAGTGCTTAAGATTGGATTTCTCCTCGTGTATCTATCAAATTCAATCAAAACATCCGGCTTTATTTTTTAAATGATGCCCTGTCCGCCTCCTGAATTAACTATAAAACTATCGCTATCTGCCTAAAACATCCTGTATTTATATCCTTTAAAACCTTCTTTAATGAGCTTATTTATTTCCCGGAAAACCATTATGTTTAAAGGTAATCCAATTACTATATTATTATATTATATATTTATTGAGTCGGAAGCTCGTATGAGAATATAATCTATAAACAAAAGTTGCAGTGGAAAATCATATTATTCCAGCGATTGTTCGCCAACAATTCTGATTGGGCGTATAATATTAATACAGAAGTGACCAGGTTTAAATTGGTTTTGTTATTTTCTTATCAGATTATACAGGGTGTTCCAGCTTTTATTAGACAGGCTGTAACTTTTATAATAATTATCACAATTAAATGAAACTCAGGTCGGAGCTATAATGAATTGTGGGATAACTGTATATTTCAACAATTCTGAATTTTCTAATCAATTTTACACATTTTTCATGTAATATGTCCTATACCTATCTCTAACCGTTTCTGATAATTTGGTGGTTACACTAACTTATGATTCTTTTTCGAAAATAAAATGTAAAAATAGTACAGTTTATTGTTATAAAAAAAAGAATACATAATTATTATAATGAATGTTCGAACTGTCTTCCGTCCTCTTCAACACAAGCTTGAAATCGTTTTAGGAGTTCCTTTGTACACGATGCTCTTATCATCTCGGGAGTAATACTATGGCATGCTCTTCTTATTTTATTTTTAACCTACCAAATGCACTCGGTGATTCCACCAAAATTTTAAACTTAAAAAAAAATTATTAAAGTATCAACTACAATTAAAAATGTTGTCTACTACGGTTACACCAGTTTCGGCTGTTCCGGTGTCACCCTTCGGGCCTTCGACGTCGCTCAGACGGCAGCTAGGGGGTGGATAGCTTACAATAATTCCGGAAATAGTAGACAAATGAGTAGGCGCAACCTGGGTCTATATAGTGGCCAAACTATGATCCTATTTCCCCAAAAACCCAGTAAATGAGGAAAGAAATAAAAGACAAACCTCAACTTATGTCCCTTTATAAAAAAAAGAGGAAAAATATTTACTAACTATATCAACTTTAAATTTCGACAATTTATTATGAGTTTGACAAATTAATAAAACTAATTAATTACCTAATGGCTTTAGATAATCCAAAAAAAAAAAGTTGGAGGAAATTAAAGGGAAAGTTTACACCATATATGTATATGCATAACCCAAAATAAATTATTAAATGTATCAAAATATGACACGGTTCGTCGTTAGCTTGGTACCAGGCATGACGCTTGCGCAAAATATTAATTTCCACCTTACTTAAAATATAAAATAATAGTTAACTCAAATCTTGTGCATAACCGCACCTATACTACATCATATATTATAAACTAAACAGTAAACTTATAATCCTTATAAGCTTATAACTCTCTCCAAATTGGAAGACGATATCTACTTAACTTTTAGTTAAGACCAAACTACCCAAAAGAAAATTATTAAACCATGAAATTTTATAATTAAGTATAATTCATAGAACTAAATAAAAATATCAAAAAAAATAAAAATACAATGAACATATAAAGGACTTTAGACACAGAGGTTATTTACTTAAACTCCCAGGTTGGAAGAGGTTACTTAATCTCTGCCCCACACGGGTCTTCTGAGATTGCTTAACTTATACGTTAAGTCTTGTCCATTTAATAATGAATAAATTGAAAAAGTAAAATTGTGACAGTAGCCCTTAATAACTGAAGAATTACAACTTAAACGTGGAAGCAGTCCAAGTGTTCTGCGACCCGAAGGATTACTACATCAGCATTAAGTGCTTAAATTAAGAAAAAGTTTGAAATATTAATCAATTAAACGATGTAATATTTGATAATACATAAGTTATGAGTGAAAGAGCCCTAGAACATTCTGTGCTCAAAAGTATAAATAATGTTGAGAATACCTTGACAACATTCGGTTGAAAGTGAATGTATAGTTTAACAGTGCACACCTGAAACCTTCAATATAACGTATAAGAAAAACCTGATAGTAGGGTGTCTTCTTTCACAGCATTCCCATCTTCCTATCCAGAACGATAATCATCCTTGTAAATCTAGCTACAAGTAAGCTAGGCGGCTAGCATACCAATGTTCTGTGTTCCCTCGATGAAACCGTTGAACTCCGGACGATATAACCCTCTGTGTACAACTGTTGAAATCCTGAGTCGCTACCCCCTAGGTAAAAATTGTTGTCGAATCCTGGGTTAACAACTCCCTGGGTGAAACTGTCGTCGAATCCTGGGCTAACAACCCCCTGGGTGAAACCCTTAAAATATTACAAAGAAAAATGTCAATACACATTGACTCAAGTATCCCGAACTATAGGATTACCCAAAAATGTACATAAACTAGAAACTATTCAGCATCTAGGATGAAGAAAAATTACATTAGCCCAACAGTGAGTCATAAACAGTATTATGAGCTCAAATAATTAAAATTCTGTTACACCATGCCATAACATAAAAGAAATTGACAGCCACATGGTGCGTAACATAACCAAATATATACAAAACATACCTTTTTCGTAAAGGGTTAACTTGGTAGCCTTCCAAGGATGAGAAACACGTGAGATGATCCACAGCACAACAATATTCCACACTCCAAATGCTGTGAACTTCCAATTATTGCGTTAAAATCCTATAATAGATATGGGCTAGACCAATGACCATAGAAATTTACCAATACACTAAAATTCCTCTCAAAATACGAAATGTCCATTTACCCACAATTAACCATGAAGTAGAATCTAAAATCCCCTTTAATTAGGTAAGCCGATGAGGCTAAATATTAACAAAATTCTACTTCGACGCAAAATTCGTCCTTCTCGTGATTCAATACCCACTGACTAAAAAAAATACGTCAGCCGTCCAAAATGGCCGAAATCCCTTTCCGATAAATTACAAGCCAAGTGGGTTCAGAAATTCATCCTCAAGAATTCCCCACTATATAACTTAACAGACCATTTACGAAAGGTACCCTAAAAACTATATTTATATACAGTATAACTACATTTGGGAAACTGTTCCCGACAAAAATTAATACAACAGCGATCGCAAAAAAAATCCCTCACGACTTAAAATCGCTCATTGTGAAACTACCTTACCTCGGGTTCTGAACCCGATATTGGAACGTCCTACAAACATGACACTTGTCGGTGTTCTGTCGTCAAATGACGTTTATGTCATTCACTGTCACAATTAAAAAATATCAACGTAATACCGACAGCCACAACAAAAACAAGCAATGAAATTCTTAAAGAATGGTATCGTAAATAATTAATTACCCAAAGGTGAGACTATAATACATAATATATATAAGTTTACAACGAAACTTGGTCTATTTTTAGGAGAACTATCATCCTTTTACTTAGTGGTGAGATGAAATAAATTGTAATAATGATGTCCGAAAGTTTGAATACAAGTGAAATTAGTTAATGACAAAAATAATAGTGATATCATCAATACGATTTTACTCTTTTTTTTTCGTATGATTAACCAGGTAAGCCAAAACAATTTTATTAATTCGTGGGGCCAAAAATTAACGTTACAAGATCATTTAAATCAGTTGGTTGGGTTGTATAGACCATGTTTTTGAGATGGCCCCATAAAAAAATCAAGGAGTCAAATTAGAGGAACGCGCCGGCCACCTTATAGGTCCTTTGTTTCCAATCCATTTATTGGAAAATCTCATATCCAGATAATTTGTGACAATTCTATTATTGTGTGGTGGGGTACCGTCCTGTTGCCAGAACATGGTTGCGCGGTCGCTAAGCGGAATGTCTTTTAACAGCCGGGAAGACAGTTTTGAAGAAAATGTAAATACCTTACCCCATTTAACGTGCCATCAAAAAAATAGGGACCTATTAGACGCCCGTTAAATAGCCCGCACCAAACATTGATGCCCCACACTGTTTGGAAACGAGTTTCTCTGACCCAATGTGGATTTTCTACTGACCAGTAGTGAGAATTGTGGCGATTTACCATTCCATTGTTGTGAAACCTTGATTCATCACCCCATAAGATTTTCTCCAAAAACGTAGGATCCTCAAAAAGGATAACTTGCAACCTTCGCTCGTAGTCGGTGGGACGAAGTGCTTGAACAAGAAATATTTTATAGGGATGGTATTTTTCTGATTTAAGGATCCTGTGTACAGTTCTTTTGCTAATTTCCATTTCTAAAGAAATTTCTTTAACGGAAACTTTTGGATTAACATTTGCATAAGCCAATACGTTTATCGAAATTTCTTCATTTCTTGCAGGTGCCTCATGATGGGAATGTTTTATCGAATTCGGAAAAGAACCAGTTCGCTTTTTAGACTCAATCAAGGAAAAAGCATACGCTGCAGGTGTCCTACGATCGGGAAACCGTTGTTGATACGCTCTTCTTGCATAACGCCCATTTTTTTTGACACTCACTAACAGTAACATATCAACACATTCATTGGGTGTGAAAGTAAACGGCATTGTACTTTGAGTCGTTACCACTAAAAATAACCAATTAGTTGTCAACAGCAATGCAAAATGACATCGAAAGTTTGACGAAACAAAGCCCACTAGATATATCTAGATGGGTAGCACAAAACATACATAAACACAATGTGTAACTAGGAAACTACTAAAGAAGTTTCAGGCTTTTCTTGAGACAGAAAGAAGGCACTTCAAATGTTCATATAATTTCTAATGTTGGATTTTTGTTATAAAATGTCCGTAAAACTGATTAAATTGTACTATTTTTATGTTAAATGTAACCTCCAAAATATCAGAAACGGTTAGAGATAGGTATAGGACATAGTACATGAAAAATGTGTGGAATTGATTGGAGAATTTAGAATTGTTGAAATATACAGTGTGACCCATTTAAAATAACAAAATTCATGGTCACTTCCGGTATGACTGGAAATTCTTGATATTCAAAAATATGTTCATTACATAGCAAACATGTCATTGTAGCACCCTTCCAAATTTAATTTAATTCTGATAATTATTATAAAAGTTACAACCTGTCTAATAAAAGCTAAGATACCCTGTATACAGCAAATTACTAATTCGGTTTAATATAATTTGATGAAGTACTTCGCTAGTATTTTTCATAAATAAATTTTAATTATTAAATTTGAATACTGTTGTATTGCAATGATTCTCAAAATAAATTTAAATATTCGACTGATACCAGGAAGCACTGTTAAGAATAGAGGAAGGAGAATATGAAGAGACATGTAGACTGAACCAGAGCAAAATATTAAATAAAATTCAATATATGGCAAGACCAAGAAAGGATTAAATAGAATATATACCAATAAACCTAAATAACAATATTATACCAAATAAGAAAACAGCAAAATATGTAGGTCTAAATCCGGATGCTAAATTAAAATGGAAGGTGCATAAAAAATGAAAACTAATCAGTTAAAGATTATATATAGAAATAAAGTCCTGATTTACAAACAAGTTTTAAAACCAGTATGGACATATGGCCTACAGTAATGGGGGTGGACCAGTAAAAGCAATTACAAGTGCCTAGAAATAGTCCAAAACCGAATTCTCAGGAACATAGTTAATGCGATTTGGTATGTTCGGAATAAAGACCTGCACCTATAACTCCAAGTTGAATCAATTTCAGAAGAAATTAAGAACATTGCCAAGAGACATGAGAAGAAGCTCCATAAATACATTTGAGTTTCTCCAACTTTTAAAAAATGAGAACCTAGCGCGTAGACTCAAAAGAGTCAAACCTTTTGAGCTCGTGTAAGTGAATTGATCGTAATAAAGCAGAGCCACAATATCGGAGTGTACAGAATATGTTAATAACCAGTATTGTACACTGATAATATCTAGAGCTAAATTTTGTAGTAATTTAGGTTATTTTAATAACGGTTGGAACCGTTATTTCATTATTTCGACACAATCACCTCTTACTCAAATGTTATTTGTCGTTTATGCCTTGTGTCAAAAGCTTAGTCATCCGATGTACTAAATGATTTATATTTATAGTAAAATCCGTCTGATTTTATAAGCGAATAGCTATATCTATTTAGATGGTTTTGGATTATTCTTTAGACGTTTTTTTGATTTAATCTCTAGAAGGTTTTGGTTCCATCTCAAGAAGGTGTTGGTTCAATCTCTAGACGGTTTATGTTCGAATGCTGAAAATCATTCACAGTGCAGAAATATGCAGAATTACGAATAAGGATCCCGAATCCCTTGTGGAAGTTGCCTGAAGAAATACCATTATATAGATTTACATTCCGTGTATTACCTAACTTACCAAAAGTTAAGTGCTTACGCAATAAATCGTTTCAAATTTGGATTTAGTACAACTAATGTGAATTAGAATTTGCTAACTACTTTATCTAAAGCATGGTTTAAGTATTATTTGTTAGTGGTTAGTGAATTTCTATATTTTTATCACTAATATATAGTAGGGTGCTTCATTTTCAGGCAATATTTTTTTTTCTTTGTGCTACCTGCAAATCTGAAACTTTATAAAAAATAAAAAATTATGCCGCCGGGTAAAAAATTCTAAGTGCAATAGCGACTTAGCTCATTTAAAAATAATAAATTTTAGTTTAAAGAAGACTTGATGTGAAATGAAAGTAATATTCATCTTTCTAGCTCTATAACTCAAAAACTGTTGGTCGAAGGGGATTTACTCAAAGAAACTTTTTGTAGCTAATTTTATGCCCTACAAAAGCTATACACGGGTTTTTCTTAAAAAAATTTTTTGAATATCGAAAAATCAAATTGAAATAAAAAAAAAATTTTCCTATGTTATTTAAATGGGAAATCGAATTTTTAAATGAGCTAAGTCGCTATTGCACTTAGAATTTTTTACCCGGCGGCATAATTTTTTATTTTTTATAAAGTTTTAGATTTGCAGGTAGCACAGAGAAAAAAAAATATTGCCTGAAAATGAAGCACCCTAATATATAGTCAAGTGTAGTAAGCTTTAAATATAGTGGTGCCCAACTTCTTATTCGAGTTATTTAAAAACCTAAGCCATGCCCTATAAATTGAACTCAAACACGTATAACAAGTAGATAGAGGTGTATTCGGACATATTATAAAAAAACCTCTTGGCGACGTTATTAACTACATTAAATCAATAAATTTAATAGGATGCATATTGGGCCTAATGAGTACTAGGTACCAGTAGGTAAACCACCATCCACACGTTACAGATACAGATATTATATCATTAATTTCTTATAAATCATCCTAACATTATTATATTTTATACATGCCTGCTTATGGTTTTCCATATAGAGGTTAATGTTAGATTTCTTAAAATTTTAATTTAAACAAAGCAGTAATTTAAATAAAGAAAAACGGACAAAATTAATAAATCGGTAAAAATTATGGGCATTTGAAGGCGTATTAAGTTTCTTATAAACAAATACATGAACATCTGTTATAAATAATCTCTATATGATTTTAAATTACATTTTCCTTTTATACCCCTGATGATAGGGTTTTAAA